>JAVTVJ010002034.1:0-185454 GCA_034509425.1 Eopsaltria australis
TTGGAATATTTGGGAGAGTGTTTGCTCTGGTGGTACATTTCTCCAAGTGACTGTCATAGAGGAGTTAGTGAGAAGCTGTGGACATATTTGGGCTTTCAAGCCCAAAGCCTAAAACTTAAGGCCTTGTTGGTGGGGGGGCTGGAAAATGCAGGGTGCTCACTGTGGGAAGGGTGGTGGAAAGCATTCCCCAGGGACCCTCCACAGCCACTGCTAACAAAAGGTGCTGTTTGTTTATGGGACCCAAATGTCTGAGAGGAGCTGAAAAGCCCCAGAACATGGCTGGCTGAGTGCCGGAGGATGGTGTCACACTAGTGACTGTCAAGTAAAACTTGACTTGCTGGAGTCAAGGACACCATATGTCCTCAGATTTGTGTTGAAGCCTGTTGAAGTGCAGGCATGAACCTGAAGTCCAGACACAGACTTTCTTTGGTCTCAAGAGTTTACCTGCAGTCAGTGTCATTTCTGCTCCCTGAGTGAAAACAGCTGCTCTGGCTGCCTGCTCCGGAGCCTCATTGCTTTCAAATCAGGTGGTTAGTCAAAACTTGGGGCATGTAGATTGTTTCTTTTTAAGATGGAAAACAGAAGTTACTCTGATGCAATTATATGTCTTCACCCAGAAGATGCACCAGCTCCTGGACATTGCAGTCAGCAAAACATCAAGAGTCATTTTGTGTTCCCACTCCAAGCCTCTTTCAGCCAGCTCAAAAGCGATCTTTATCTGTCATTGGGCTTATTTAAATGCATGTGGCTTTCTGCTCTTATTCTCTGCCTGTACTCTTGGTCACCCAGTTTTTCTTCTACAATCCCCATGCAGTCTATTTTGTTTCTCTTTTACATGATGATATTCACAGCCAAATTTATCTTCATCACAGTCATTTTTAGTGTGAATCCATATCTGCCTTTTTAGGGGGTAGTGGCAATGGTGATGTATACTTGTGGTTGCAGCAGAAGCTGCTATTGAGTTGGACAAAATAGGATGAATGCTGTATAAAAGCCTTCAGAGAGCTGTGAAATCTCCATCCTCTCTTCCTTGTTCTCCTGGGAACACTTGCACAGAGTATTTTTAATGTGAAGCAAAAAGGTTTCTGACGAATAGTCATTAACATTTTGTTTCTGCAAAGATACATGATTATCACAAGGCTGCAAGGGACGTGTATTCAGTAAAGATCTTAGATGTATGCTTAGTTTTATGTTTATGCTCAAATCTTCCTGATGGCCCCTGCTTTGCTGAATAGACTTACTAACCAGGACAAAACCAGGTATTTGATGGAGCTGATTTGTGCTGCTCAGGTATGATGCAGGTCTCCAGCCTCACTGCATAATAATGTTCTGTGAGCAGTGAATCCTCTCATACAAGTGTTGCAGTGGCTTGGTTGGATTACACACCCACAAATCATTTGTATCATAATTGTGATTAGCAAACCATAAGAGCAGGATTCAACCAGAGAGGCTGGAAGGGGAAAAAACATCAGCGCCATCCTATGCTGTAGCTTGTTTGCATCATGTGCCTTTGTAGTGGGAGCCCAGATGGAAAACATCCGGTGAAGGTATTGCTTCTCCATGGCCACTTTGGAAGCTCCAGTCCCATGAATAAAGATCTGATATGGGCTGCAGTCTTTGTCAGACACTGGCTGTGTCCCTCAGGGCATTTGCAGGCAGCCCCATTTCCTGCTGCCTGTTCCAAGCTGGTTAAACCCAGAACAGCCTTTGTCAGGAAGAGTTAATGTAGCAGCATGGTGGTAAGTCTCAGCTACTTATCTTGTCTGAAGGCAGGAGAAAGCATGTCTGTCTGTGGCTCTTCCTGCAGACATACCACGGATATGTTTGTCTGCTGCTCTGAGCGCCCTGTGGAAGGTGGAGTGCTGGCTTGCTTGGCTATGTCATTAGATACTGCCCGATACTGCCCTAGATTCACTTAAGAGTGAAGATTTCCCATTTGTGTGAAAGAGGAACATGTTTTGGCGGGCACAATATGCAGTGGAAGTAAGCAGACATGACAGAAGGGTTTCCAGGATTGCTGGAGTTCTCATATCTTGTCACAAGGGGAACCATACACTCATTTTTCATGAGGTCCCCATTCTTCCAGTGGTTGTAATCCACTTTCTGTGCCTCTTTCCATATGAAACATTTGGTTTCGTTTAGCAGTTGTTTGGGTGGAATAATGAAGTCTAAGAGTTGGAAACAAACAAACAAAAAGGTCCCCCAAAAAGATTGCATGGTCCTAGCTATTTCTTATGTGAAAATTAAATGTTCTGAAGATGGTTTATACAGCTGAATGTCATTTTGAGTCACTTGAAGCATACTGAAGCTTTGCCACGATGTCACTGGGAACTGCAGTTTCTGTCACTGTGCAATGGATGGTTTGCTAAGTTCATTAATGTAATACCTCTAAATACTGCTGGAGCCTCAGGGTGTGATCCAGTGCAGACCCAAAAGCCCAGGGGTCTCTCCTGAGAATGAGAAGCTCCAGGTCTTGGTTCTTAATGACAGGATTTTCTGTCTTACATAGGAAGAGCATTGAGGAGCAGAGGTGTGGCTCAAGGACGCCCATGGCTGCAGTGTTCAGGTGCTACAGGCAAACAAGCTGGTCAGGGTGATGGTTTGGTACTGGTTCTGTACCCCGGGCAGGAGGGCAGCACTCAGTCCCACTGCTCGGACACAAATATGATCCAAGCGGGCCTCTTGTCACCCTGCAGAGCAGGGTGAGAGCAACTCCATAGTATGACAAGTACTTAATAATTGTCTCTAAAAATCAGTCACCCAAGAAGAGCCCTGTCTTCTTAGACTAACGGGCCAAAAACATCCTGGTTTAATTTCAGAGGGTCAGGGGTGTTACACTGCTGGTTTTTACATCACCATTCATTTTGACTGTGCTGCAACAACAGGTTACTCATTGTGTGTATGTAATTGAGGGTATTTTTATTAGTTGAAGGAAAGATAGCTGTGCAATTGGGTAATTTGTTCTAACAATAGGCCACATTGTGACATGATTGTTAAACATAATTCTGCCTTAGCAGAAAAAGAAACATTTGCATTAAAGTCTGCTAGCAGAATAGAACTCAGGGTTTTTAAGAAAGCTGTGCTTGACCTTTGGTGAAGACTGGAGATGGTAGCACCTGTTAACATGGAGCAAATGAAGATGGTGCTATTTATGTGACAGAGGTCGAGCATTATAAATGTGTCACTTCTTGCCTTAACGCATCCTTCAAGTGCAGAGCTAGTGTAAAAAATATGGAACTACAAATGGTTAAATCCCACGCAGCATTTGACATAAGTACTCTTTCTCAGCACATAAGTAATGTGAATGTTATGTTGCACAAATACTTAGAGCTTCATTTACTCTCATCTTCTTTTCATTTATTTGCAGGTCTTATTCTCTGATGGTGTCCTGAAAAATACGAAGTGGATATTATTCTTACCTCTCCTGCTGATATTTACTGCTGATAAATAGGCTCAGTAAAACGGGAACAAATGTTTGTTTCATAATCCTCCTGCAACTGCTGCCTTCATTATATATGAATAACACAGATTAATTCTGCCATTCGCCAACAGCAGGTTTCCAGTTTCTGTTCATAAAGTACTCACAAGCAACTGTATATTAATATTAACCTGTACCTGGGCTGAAATAATATTTTTTTCCTTCTTGGGTAAGATATGAGGATTAATTATTGATGTACTCACTCTAGCCTTTTAACCTGGCTGGGATTGCCATTTTTACCCCCATGCTGTGGTATCTGAAGTATGTTTTCTCCTTGGCGGAGGTGAAGCTTGTACTGCAGTGAATTGATCTTTGCCTCCTTAGAAGTTTTATATTTTTAAAATATTTTTTGTGCACGTGGGTAAAGTCCATTTCCTAAAATTTCTTTTCATCACAATATGTTATTAGACCACATCTTAAGAGTTAAAGTTTTATCGTAGTCAGATTCTATTTGCAGATAGCATCATGTGGAGACTGTTTTCAAAAGCAGTAACTCAAACCACACGGATGACAACTATTTTAGAAGATGAGAATTCACACATGCTTTTTATTATAATGCACATAAAACTGAAGTATAATACAGTAGGCTTGGCAATAAAACAGAGTAGTAGATAAATACATTTTATGCCTGGTTCTTTAGATTAATGAACTGCTTTTCTTGATGAATTGAGGATGAAGGAGTAAAACCACAGTGATCTGATTAGATACTAAATTAGTTGTTTTCTGGCAATTCAGAAAACATTGTAATTCTGGCATTGTGTATCTAGTTCAGTGTTTTTTTGGTTTTTTGGTTTTTTGTTGGTTTTTTTTTGTTCCTGGGACAACTTGATAACCGTCTCATACTAGCCAAACCACTACAGAGGCATTGTCAGACTCTTCAAGTTCCCTATTGTTCTCAGAAAATCGCTTCCTTAAGATATATCCATATGTTGAGGGTCTCAGTAGTACTTTGTGGGAAACAATGTTCTGGATTAAATTAATTTAGTCTGTAACACCAGTGAAGCTGGATTCAGCTGGCACAAATACCTCTTGATGCTTTTACAGCAGGGGGGAGTCTGGCTTTGCCTTCTCTTTCCTGGCACAAGAAATGGGGAGAGGTCAATAGTCAGTAAGGACAGCTGAGGGAGATTCCTTAGGGCTGAGATTTCGAGTTGATCCATTTCATACGTTTGGAAGCTCAGATTTGAATTTAGGAATAGAAATGAGGTCAGTGATTTTCCAAATGAGGTGAACAGCCAAACGATCTCCTCTGTAGACCAGGCCCCATATGTGTTAGTGGCAGAAAGAGACCTTTTCAATCTTAGAGGCACTGGGAGGAAAAAACACAGCCGGGAAGCTGCCACATGCCAGCCAAGCCTGGCAGGGAAGGGGTTAATCAGCCCCTTGGCAGCAACTAGAGCAGGGCCTGTGCAGCAGGTAGTGATCTGTAGGAGGCTTGGGATGGGCCAAAAGCTGGGAGAAATGAGCGATGGCTTTGGGGTGGGGTCTAGATAAAAGATTGTCTCAGCAGAAGGATCAGTTGGGAGAGGCAGCTTTGCTCTTTGGGGCTTTGGTTTCATGGAGTTGTGTCTCAAGCTACTGGTGTAGATTTAGGTGAGAGAAACTGTTTTGCACTTTGAATTCTTCAGAGTCCTGCTAGTGCTTCCGAAAGAGATGCTGCTTTTGCAATGAAGGTCTCCCTCTCTAAGGTGAGAGTAGAGTGGTGCTGGTCCTCGAGCTCTGTGGCATCTCCTTCTAGTGCTGCAGTTCCCAGCTGAGAGGGCAGCTCGGCCACCTCGGGTGATGGATCGTGGCAACGGAGCCATGCCAGGAGCTGGCTGAGATAAACTCTCCCATGGGAGGAGGTGCTTGTCCTCATTCTCCATTCTCTTACCAGCTGCTGTAGCTGCTGGTGCAGTGCAGAAGGGATGCGGATTCCTCCAGGGATGAGTGGTTCCTGGAGGGTGCAGGGCTATGGGCATCCTATGTCCGCAGGGATGCTGGGGGAAAGAGCCCCTCCACACAAAGGGTGAGGGCTGTGAAGGATGGGAATACCTGCATTTAAGGCTGTCAGGATTAAATCTGATGGAGATGGTGAACCCTCCAAGGTGGAAGGAGCAGCTGCTGTAGCGGTGGCTGGAAAATGCAGGGTGTTGTGAGACGTTTGCAGGGCTCTGGGACAGTCATGTTCTTGTGGCAGAAGGGCAGGATCAGCAGGGCAGCCCAGGGTGTTCCGGTGTGTGCAGCTTTCTTGTGGCTCACATCGGAGAGGGCTGAAATGGAGGGAGAAAGAAAACAAGTGGTGGAATTGAAGAAGGTGGCAGCACTGACACAGTGGTGAGCTGGCGAGTGCAAGCTGCAGGCGTGTCTCAGATGGACTGGAAGAAAGGGAAGGAGACATGCGGCGTGCAGAAAAAAAAAAAATAATGACTAAAAAAATCTTAAAAGCTCTGTCAGAGAGGTCAGAGCTTGCAATGAGCCTGCTAGGGGTGGGGGTCCTGTCCCGGGGATCCTTTGCATCCAGAATCTGCCATGGCATGCACAGACCTCTGTCTGGTCCCTTTTCTTCCTTGGTAGCGTCTTCCCCCTCCCCCTCCTCCTTTGTCAGGCAACTCGTTAACACTTATTAGCAAGCATCTTCAAAAGGCCAGGAGGGGAGAAAGGATGGGAGAGGAGCTGAGATGGCTAAAGGAAATGATTAGGAGATTCCTTTTCCTTTCTGCCTATTCAAACTTTAATGACCAGCCCTTGCTCTGTCTGTGCCCTGCATTGTTACCCAGCCCTACCCTGGAACCGCAGCACGGCTGCTGCCCCCGGCTCTGATCCGCTCTGACCTCGGGCACCTGGAGTGCCCACAGCCGCTAACCTTTCTCATGCTGGGGATGCTCGCTGGGCTTTACTCCTCCCGCTGCCGTTGGCATTGATGCCAGCGCTGTGCCAGGGCTGGTTTAATCTCCTGCTGCTTCACCCCTCCGACTGTACCTTCTTAATCGATGTCATCAGTGCTGGGCTGCCTCGCTGGATGTGCCCTGGTGTGATCCTGCCTGGAGACTGAGCTCTATTTTTGCCTAAACATGGCTCGTAAATCCCGGGTATCCAGCGCCAAGGACCAAGAATCCTCTGGGCAGCAAACAGGCTGCTTTAGTGGACAGGATTGTGCTTGCCTGAGGTGGTGGAAAGAGGGCTGAATAAAAGTGACAGAATTTGGCCCATAGCTTTCTATTTCTGCCTCACAGTTGCAGTGCGTGTTCAGTGGTTTCCCCTTGAGCTTGTTATCTAGAGCTGAGCCCTGATCCCATCCAGGAGGATGGCAGCGCTCCTGTTGGTGCTGGAAGGAGTGCACTGGATCAGCAGAGCTGATTGTGCTGATTGTGCAGTGTGGGTTATATTTGTTTTGCTCTGTCCATCAGTCTTCATCGTTTCCAAGCCACAGTACAGGAACAGATCCTGGGATGGTTTTTGTGCAGTAGTGACCTCCACAGAGAAGGACTGGTCCATCAAAAGACTCCTCTAACCTGGCAATGACAATGACACCATCCCTCCTCCCTTCCCACTCAGCAGACAAAAACTGAGATATTTCCAGAAGTTGCTGAAACCCTGCATCTACCAAGGACTCTGTAGGCATAAAATACCAGTGTATGTTGTCTTTTCACAAAGCTTGTGCCTTTTCCTGCAGGAACAGCCCCTTGGCATCTAGAGAGCTGGGTGCCAGCAGCACACGCCTGAGCAAGCAGGTGACCTTTAGTGCAAAGTTCGTCCTTTGCAGAGGGGAAGAAAGGTTGCATGGATTTCCTGCCCCTACTTGATGGTCTTTAAGTGGGGGTGTATTTGTGTAACTGCATGTACAGGGCAAAGCCTTTATCCCAGGAATGGGTACTCAGGGACAGAGACTGAAAATGTGACTAATTTATCAGAATATCTGTGTGTGGGTAATGGGCTGGAAATACAAGTCTAGGGTGCTTCCTGAAGTCAGATCTTACTCTGAAAGGCAGTGCCACATCTGCTCTGGGCCTTGCTGCAGACCTGGCATCTCTGCTGGGCTTCTTCAGCATCTTCTACTGACACCCTGATGCACATTACTCTGGTCACCCAGCAGTACCTGCAAAGAGGTTTTGACAGGGCTTGGTTATACAGAGGATAGATGTAATTCTTAGTAACAAAGTCATTTGTTCCAGAAGATGTTCTGAGGACTCTGTCTCTCTCCTTGGGGATGTGAAGTCTGTGTGGAGACAAATAGAGGTTTGCTGAATCAGGGGATGTTTTACTATTTAACCCAAGCTGCAAATGAAATTTACAGTTTGTTGACATTTGTGTCAGCATCAAATATGAGTACAAATTTGAAATGAAATGGGTAGGGGGAAGGAAGGTAGTGATTTAGTTTGTTCTGGTTTTTAGCTAGTAGAATATACCATGGATAATGTGGAGAAAAGCCAGACTAAAGAGGTGCTGGTGGCTGGCTGGAATATTCCTTCTCGTGTTCCTGCTCCGAGTGCTGGGAGCCTGAGTTCACACCAGCTCCTACAAGGCTCCTTCTTTCAACAACTTATTATTACAGTCTGCTGAGAGTGTGAGCAAATCTCTTCTGTGTCAATAGCTGAGGGTTTAATTTTAAACAAGGGGGAAAAGTGGATTTTCAGATGAATACTGGAAAATTGGAAGTATGCATGGAAAAAAAACACAGACAAGAATTGGTGAGCTGGAAAAAACCAGACAAATATTATTTTTTAGTGCTTTTTCAGAGTATATTCTTTATCTGGTACTTATTCCGTGCAGCACTTTGGAAAGTATTTGGCAAATGCATAGAAGTAATCTGTAGGGTACTTTGTAGTCAGATGCCATAACTTAGATTAATTTACTGCATTCAGAAATAGCTGCAAACAAATGCACTGATTTATATGTCAGTTTAAAATTTGTGTGGGGAAAGAGTTGTAACTGTAGAATACAAAAATATTTAGGACAGACAGTTCAAAAATTTTATAGCTTCTTAGTAAGAGAAGAGGGGTAAATTTCAATTATGCATTTTATTAACATCACCTTTTCAGCTCTATAAAAGGGTAACAATGTTAAAATCCTCCTGGGAAATAATATCACATGGCTTGCCACTGATAGAACTTGAGGATGTTAGGAAATGCTGGTGGAGTTAACCAGTTGTTAATCAGTTGCTTATTTGCAGCTGAGTCTTGTTCTAGCTAGACTGGAGATAATGAGATGATAATTTTGACTTGGAGGCAGATTTGTTGTGAACTTGGTGTCTTAACAAGATATGCATTTTATTCCTGTGCTAAAAACAAGTCAGCTGGTATTGAAGGTTCCTCTGGTGACGGGTCAGCAGGTGCTGAGGTGTGTGTGGGGCTGGAACCAGCAGGACCAGTCACTGCTGGGCACTGATGGCTTCTGATTGGCTTCCTGATAGCCCTGCTGCTGCTGGAGGGCACCTTCCTGAGCCGAGGCATCTGGGGAGCATCTGGAACAGCTCTGGAGGAACTGCTGCCCCAGTACAAACCTCTGAGGGGCTGATGGGAGGAAGATGCTTCTGTAGCTTGTGGGGTCTGAACTTGGTCTTGCCCTGCTGGGCTAGGAGAGTGGTCCTGTTGGGACACCCCTGATGATGGGGTCTGGGACAAGTTCCCTCAGTGAGGTGTGGAAATATGGGGGGATCTCAGCCACTGAGGTCCCAGAAGCTCGAGGTTCAGCATTTCTAGGACAGGCTGCTGGTAGGCCTGGGAAATATCAGGAAATATCAGGAGCACCAGGGTATGGAGATGCTGTGGGTGTCTGTGTGTGTCCCAGGTGCACACCCTTTCTCATGTCCCTGGTGAGTGCTCAGAGCAGCACTCTGGTGCTACTGGAAATCTTGTTACAGGATGGGTTCTGCTCTTCTTCCTACTAAGTTCTCTTGAAAGGCAAAGACTAAAACAGCAACACAAATTCAAGCTCGGGTAGGATTGTTACAGCAGAGCAGTGTCCTGTGCACACACTGTCACTTCCATACACATTTGAGGTAAAATGGAAACTCCCAGGTGGAATTTCTACCCTGGTGTGTGATCTGTGTGGCTCATCCCCCTTTCCTGACCAAGGGAAGGTGATGCTGCCCTGCTCTCTGGGAAGCTTTCTCTGGTGCTTGTTCAATTTACCTGAGTCCAAGCTGGCTTTGGGGAGCAAGATGTGTGCTGAGCTTGTCCACTGCCCTGCAGGAGTTGGACTGCAGGAACCATGGGGAATCACAACCTTCAGGTGTATTTCTTCTGTCAAGCAGACTGAGGTTTGCTGGAGATTCCTGGTTTCAAGGTTTGGCAAGAATTGTTATTTCACATTGCTAGCAAAGAGTCTGAATATATGCCATATAATTAACACCAGGAAATTCTGACTCCTGAGGCTATAGGGTTAAACAAATATATGTCCCCATTAAACTTGAATAATAAGAGGTTAACTCATTAGGAAAAGAACACTCTTGGTGTGCTTAATGGAGGGAGAGAGTATTAACTCTTACAGTTCCTTGTGAACCCTTATGTTAGTTACACTTTCCTTTTTGAGTGTTAATTTTTCTGCTGTAGAATACTTTACACCTCCAAATTTCTCTCCTGTTTATTCTGTATGAGTTGTCTTTTGTTCCCTGGATTATTGATATGCCTGGATCAATTTGAGTCTTAAAAATTAGGCTTTGTTGATGGTTGGTGCATACTTTAAAATAATATGCAGCACAGAACAAAGGCAAATCTTTAAAATCCCTGATTTGAAAATAATGAAGGAAAATGAGTGAAGTATGGCTAAATTAATACAGCCAAGGCAAAAGCTTGCAAGCCTAATAGTTCTTTGATTGTGGTGTGAGCAAGTCTTATCCCAGTGGCTGTGGCTCTGGAATGCCTTTGGTGTTCCCCAAATGCTGTTGTACTTTGAGGAGAGCAGGCATTGTCTGAAATCCCAGTTCTGGCAGAGCTGATTGCTTCCCTCATGCTGGACACGGGTGGAAGTAAGTCAGCTCCAGGTCCTGCAGCCATTTCCTGCATGTCCTGTTCCTTGCTGAGCACTGACGTTGCACCCCAGATTGCAGCTGCTGGTAGGAAGGGGAGATGCATCACTTTCATGTTTGAGATTCTTCTGGAGAATTCTTCCTCACTCTAGACATCCTTAAGTGTTGTTCTTTTGATTGGTTTGAGTCTGGCTCCTTGGGAACTTCTGGCACTATGCAGTCAATAATTCTATTGCTGATCATGCTGTTGTCAAAATAATTAATCCAAGTGTTGGCTCCATATGATGCAGTTAAACTATTGATTGGTACAGTTTGGTCCAACCAAGGACAGAAATCTGGTCCTTTGCACAGATTTGCTAGAACTGAGAGACTGATTTTTCTTTGAGATTGCCCTATTAAACAACAGGAACAGATTTAATTCAATAATTGACCTTGGTAAATGGAGCACAGAGATAATTTGATTCTGTTGTAAGCAAATAGGAAATTTTCTCCATTGTTACTCTCATTCTGGATCCTTTAAAACAAACATCTGGATGTTTCTGGTTATGCATTCCTTGAACTTGACAGTTAAAAGATTCTAGAGAGGATTTGAAGTTAGGGGCCCATGAGGTGAGAAGGGGAACCCGAGGTATTGATGATCCACTTAAGAAATGAGATTTGCTTATGGAACAGCAACATATGTGAAGCAGCTTTAGCTGGGAACAGTTCTGGGCATGGAAAAGACTAAGAGTAGTCTCAGACTATGTAATAATACTTTTCAAGGCAGAAATAATAATTTATAATTCATACAGCTGTATCAGCTCTTAGCAGAGTCAATTATGGAACATTTTATTTTGTGTATCGCCTGAGAATAGTCTATCGTCCCAAATTTTGCAAAGAAGAGATGCAAGAAGTCTGGGAAATGCTTCTAAGCAAGGAGGTTTCCAATAGCAAATAGTACAGCAATGTCAGCCCAAGACAGGAAATCAGCATTTTGGCTCTTGCATCCTCTTTCCTGTATGTGGGAGTGTGCCTGTGTGTGGAACTGTATAAATAATCACACCCCAGTGTGTTTCATGTACTGAGGGACTGCCTTGGAGCAGCTGCCTTCTGGGATGAGTAGGTGCTTGGCACAAACACATTTCATGTGCTCTTAAAAAAGCTGAGGAACCTGTTTTTCACCTGTGTCCTGGGGAATGATCCTGAGGTCCAAGATGTTCCGTATGCTGCAGCAGGCTAGAAGAAATTGCACTTTTTTTTCCTCATTTTTTTTCCCCCCAAAGTAACATGTTTTCATTACTGTCTGTTATGTGGGCAAATTAATCTCTGTTTTTGTCAGGTGTTTCATACAAGACTTCTGTTGCAGCAGCCCAAGCATTTAGATTTCTGTGTTTATTTTTATTGGCCTGGTTTCCACTTTAGCAAATTCACAGCTTGTGAGCTATTGCTGGAAAATTTAAATGTGCAAAACATTAAGGAAGCACTAAGCACAGCCGTCCTCTTAATTTGTGCCCTGTATTTGCTGCTAATAGTGTGTAACATCTGACTGCAGCCATGCCTGGAGCAGCCGTGCCTGGAGCAGCTCTCCATCAGCCTCAGCACTGAACTCCTGCCTTTGGGGGCTGCACTGGGACCTCAGTGAGATGGGGCCAGGGAAATGACCACGCTGGGGGAAGAGAGGAAGTGGCTTGGCCACACAGCAGATCAGGGGCAGAACAAGGAACAGAATTAGGTTTCTGCTAGGATATTTAGTCACATCTAAACTAATTTTTCATGATGCCTCGAGGCAGGCTAGGTGGCTTCTTACAGTACTTTTTTTGCCCCATTTTATTATGAGCCTGTGGATGAATTAACTGGTAGCTGCTAATTAGTGAAAGCAGACAAGGACAAATGCTGCTCAAGTTCACCTCAACTTGCCTCGGGTAAACTTAATGCTGACCATTACTCTTCCTTGTTTCCACTGGCCAGTTAGCTGTTGTGCCAATCTTGATTAACTTGGTAGTTTAAAAACTGAATTCAATTAATTTCATCATAGAGACAAACCCTCTGGCCATGCGAGTTTGCAGGGAGAGGTAGAGGAATTAGGCTTGGATCACTACCTGCATTTCTCTGGAGTCACTGAAATCCTACCATTAGTTCATAACTGGAAAGTACAAAAATAAAGCTAATAGTTACGGCAGAAGAAATGTCACTACTGTGTTTCATAGAATGCCATGGAAGGCAAACCATGCTTTGAAGGGAAATACTGAGATCTCGATAGGAGAGAGCCTCTTCTACAGATGCAACACTTCAGTATTGACAAACAGATTTTCCAATGAATATCAATTTAGGAAAAATTAGATGGATTAATGCAGGCATTCACCTTCCCTGTCAGTTCAATATCACGATAATTTTATTTGATAGTTCAATGTAGTAAGCTCCCCTTTTCGTTAATGCATATTTGCAAAAAGTAGGCAATATTGTAATGCAGTAATTAGCCATATTTGCCTTTACTATGTGTGAATAAGATTAATATACTAGAGTGTTCAACCTAATTGATCTATTATGTGATAGGGACTCACAACCAGACTGCAAATTACAGTTTAACCCCCCAAAGGGCTAGACTTGTTTAGAACATGTGTGAGTCTTTAAGAGATAAAATTAATAGAACTGGCATTGACCTAAATATTCAGTGTTATTAATTGTATCAGTGGATTGTTCTGCTTTTATGTGCAACCAGGAAGGCAGTGTTTGAAAAGGAGCGGGTTTATGACAGCAGTGGGAAGGGTGGCTAACAGAAAACATGACAATTATTGCAAGCCAGGTTTCCTGGTTAAAAAAGTGATTGTCACAGGCCCTTAAAAGTGCTATTCCATGTGGTTGTGATTAAACAAATCATCCGTGCAGCGCGTTTGGAACATAATGGCTCTGTGGGAAAAAAAAATGTAAATCAGGTTTTTGTATTAATGAAAACAGTTTAATATGGTTTTAATGACCCATTTTTCAGTCTTCACCAGAAAGTAATTACCAGTTAGATAGTTAGTGCTCTGGGCTTTGTTCTGGCTCTCAGAACTCCTTCAGCCAGGCACCCAGGGAAGTCCTGTCACGCTCCATGGGCAGCCCTGGGCCAGTGACCCAGCAGTGCTGGGCCCTGCTCCACTGCAGCTCCTGCCTTCTGCTTCTGGGGCATAGGGAACAGCTGGGGCTGTGCCTCTGAGCCCCCCATTCACTGCTGATAAGGAGCTGCCCCTGCACACCAAAGCAGGGAGAGCTGGTGGTGCCTGGTTAATGACTGATCTCTGCAGTGGGACTGCAACTGGCAGCTCTGAGAGAACCTTTGGGCAGGGTGGTGTGGGAAGGACAGCAGGGCTCAGAGCTGGGCGTGGGCAGCTCCTGAGGGAGGATCCTGCCCACAGGTACTGGCAGGATGGACAGGCAGCAGGCTCAAGTGGCCGTGACTCCATCTCCAGCAGGAACGAGGAGGAGAGATCCCACCAACTCAGGAAACAGGACCTGTACATAGCTGCCAAACCCCACTGCTTCTCTGCTCGATTATAAAAATAAAGGTCTGACCAATGACTGAGGTCCTTGTGTGTTCTGAATGCTTGGAAAGCTCTAGCAGCCAGTGGCTGTGTGTTAGGAATGGGATTAACTTCTGCTGCAATGCTGCCCAGCACTGGCACTGGTGTTTGCCCTCTGAGAAGGGCACTGCAGTGCATCCAGACCAGGTGAGGCACCTCTGAATCAAGCATGTTAAGGCCCTGTTGGATGCTCAGGGTTTGCACCTTTTTATGTGGGAGCAGGTGCTTCATTATAAAGGGCTCTTTGATCTTCCAAAGAAAGGCACAATACAGCCCAATTCCTCAAGACTGGAATACACAGGGTCAGAAAGATCCATCTGCACTTTAGTCGTGCAGAACATTGGAACAGCTTGCTGAGGAATATGGTGATTTAATTGTCATTGGAAATTCTGATATCAAGGAAGAATGTTTTCCTCTAGAAAGCTGCTGCAGAAGCTCAGAATGCGCTTATGTTGATACTGGATTTGGACAGGTTCTGTATACTGCACTGGAGTGAACCCCAGGCTGTTGTGATGGTCTCTGGTGTGGTCTGTGCATTCAGAACTCTTCTTTCTGAGCCTTTTGGTGGAGAAAAGGCCAGTGTTGCCTCATATTCATTTGAATGCAAAAATAATTAAGGTCCAGGTGAAATCTAGAAGTTGTAAAATTTCTGATTTCTGGATGTTTCTAGATTAGAGGATATGAGTCTGCTTGCTGAAGCTGAAACACATCTGGAATGTCTCTTGCTTGGAAGCAAAGGCAGGAACCTTCTGGCTCCTGGGTCTGCCACTCCAGTGAAAACCAGCAGGTTTGTTGTGCTGTGTCTGATGCCCTACCTGGGGTGGATCAGGCTGTTGAGGAGTTGAATGTGTGGGTTGATCCAAAGCTCTGTGTGACAGCATCTGCACAAGCTGTGCACCTTGTCACTGCAGCTGGCTGGGCAGGGCATGTCAGAGCTGATGCCTGTTAGCTTGTGTGTCCAGTGTGATACTGGGGCAAATGCTTGGGGGAAAGGTCCATTTGGACTAGATGTTCCTAGCACTTATTTCAACTTGTAAAATTCACAATATGAGTGTGATACCAGTCAACACAGAGGGATGAGCCTGTGTTCAGAGTTCCTGATGCTATTGAGAAATAAAGCAGTTTGAGGGCAGTGAGTGAGAACAGAAGGAGATTTTGAGGGAGGTGAGGGTCCTTCAGACTTTATTTATCCATTGTAAAGAAACATATGAAAGTAAACAGAAATCAATTTTCTGAAAACCCCTCCCAGGTCACCTGCAAGGGAAATAATGTGACAGTGCTCAGTGCCAGGCACTGCAGATTTTGTCAAGCCATATAGAAACCTGGTACTTTATTTTTATTTTTGAAGTGAAAGTGGTTCACAAGGTACACCAAGGAGATGATTCAGTGCTTACAGTTGTGACATGTCAGAGGCTTGTAAGCTCAAAGACAACTGTCTTTATTGTGTTTGCCTTTTCATCTTCCAAACTTTGAGCCCCTGTGTTCCTATCATTTTCCCTTTCCGATGTGGAATAAGGAGCATATTCTAAACAATGGTGCTCTTTTGATACATGCCATAATAAAGAAACACTGACTCAGAGAACAGCAGATCATAGCTGTCCACAAAGAAGTACAGAGAGGTGCAAATCCTTTTGGCATGGCACCACAGCAGTTGTTCCTGCTGGCTAATGGAAAGCCAACAATTATTTTTCTCTTCTAACATAACAGGGACAAAGGAGCTTCCCTTAGTAACCCATCTCTGCCCTAATTTATGTTGCAGCTTTTTAGGGAAAAGAGCAAAAGTCATTTTAGGAGCTATTGAAAGATCTTTTCCTCTTTTGTAGTTCCTGTATGTTTTTGGCAAGTGAAGTGGAATACATTTGTGGGGCACATCAATGGCAGCAGCCTGAAAAGGGTTCAGGAAGGGCCTAATCAGCTGCTCCAAATGCACCTCGGGGACATGAGGGAGGGCTGCTCCCTGGAGGGGTCCAGGGCTGCTGGACTGTCCTGTGCAGAAAGAGAGGGCAGAAAGAGAGCCCAGGGCTCGTGGGGCTGAGTGTTGATGGGTCTTTGCATTGGGCTGGTACTGAGGCAGCTCTGTTCTCTGCCACTGCAGGGACCATGGGCAGCTGAGGAAAGGTCTGGGCACTGCCACCCTTCCCCCTGCAGGCTGAGCTGGCACTCAGAAGGGGCCTTGCTGTCCCATCTCAACCCTGGCAACTGCTGCATGTTCTATCTTGGAAGTGCTTTGTATTTCAGACCTTTTTCTTTGCCTCAAACAGAATGACTTTTGCTGTCCTCTTGTGTGAGTGTGATGGCAACTCCCTTCTGAATGCTGGACTGTGATGAGGGCCTTGAGATGTGTAACACATGTGAAGCAGGAACTGCTAAAGGAAGTTTTGGGGGGATCTTTCATGTGGGTAGTAGCAGTACATGGTGACATCCAAGCTGACTGACCCTTACAAGGAATCAATATTGCCAGCTGAGATTCCTTGTGAAATCCCTCAAGGGACAGAAAATTCATCAAGGGTAGAAAGCCTGCTCCTTTTTCTCCTGTGTATGGCTCAGGATGAAGCAGGCTCTTGATGTAGCCCAGGAGCAGTGAGGGGCTGGAGCCCAGGGGTGGCACAGGGTTGGTACAGGGTGAGGAATTCCTGCCAGTACCCAGAACTTAACATTGGATTGATCTGGGAGCCCTGCCCTGATCAGGACAGAATAGTTATGAGTTGGTTCTGTGTACCACAGCTTGTGCTGCCTGTACATTTTAACTACACAATCATTTCATCTTCTTGTTGTCCCTAAGGAATCTCTGGGCTTCAGGAAAGATTTTGTGACTCTCTCTGTGACTGTCTTATATCAGGACACAAGTGCTTGGCTCCAGGGCTGGCTTTTTCCTATGGCAGTGTAAGACTATGCAGTGTTTAATGGCTCCAGTTCCTGACTTGAACCTCTCTAGGCTTGACTGCACCCTAAGTAAAAAGAAGTGAGATTGGCCAGAAATAAAAAAGCCCAGGAATTCCGATTTTTCTAACAGACTGAGCTGCACAGAGTCCCTCATCCCTTGAAGGCTGTGCATGGAAAACATGGCAAGCCTTTGCAAAATGAGGGTTTAGCTCCTCCATGACCTGCCTGCTAACACTGATTGCTGCTTGAGCAGGCTGATCTCTGCTATAACCAGTGCAGTGTCTGTCATGTTACACCACATGTGGCACCACTTTCTCAGGCTGCTGGTGCTGTGCCCATGGCCCTTGACAGTCATTGACACAGCTGGGACTGCCAGATTTTGTCCAAGGACCCTCAAAGCCTGTGAATGGCTGGTGGAGATTGGTATTTGTAAACTCCTAGTTTGAAAACCGCCCTCAGCTTTTAAATTGCTTTCTCCTTCCAATCTCAGTGACACTTCCTTCTCAAGAGGCTGCATTCATCCTTTTATTTGCCCTGTTAAAGGCTGCTTTGTGGCTCTCTGACATCTGTCCTTCTGTTAGGCTGTTCCTGTCCTGTCTCCATGTTTGATGGCCAGATGGTTGGGATAAGCTCTGTATGTGGAAGACACCTGGGGACACCAATAAGCAGGGTTCTTAATTTTTTGGCTGAACAATACTTGATATATCTTGTTTCTGTCACTGCAGTTTCGTTTTATCTATTTTTAACATCTGCTTTCTTTAAAAACAAACACTGGGGGCAGATCAGGCTCCAAGTTAGACCTCAGTGCTGTGACTTCATGGGACTGTTGCAGATTCTTGAGTGCAGTGCTGTGTGCTTTGCTTTCCCCCAGCCTCTGGGCCATGCTTCCAGATCTTGCTAGTCCTTCTTGTGCCAGAGCTGTGCTCCCTTGACTGAGCTGCAGGAAAAGCCAGGCCTGAGTGCTATGGGCAGTGGTACACAGAGCTTGAGGGGCAGGACCAAGCTCAGAGGGTGTCTGTTCTTGATCAGTTTGAAGATTTTTACAGATTAGCTTTTCTGGAGCTAAAAGATGCTCGGAGGAGGTGGGGATCTCCTGCAGGCAAAGCCCCGTGTCTTCCCAATGAGGTTTGCTCTGCTACTGCCTTAGAGGAGCTTGGGGAGTTTCAGCGCAGCTGTGTGGAAGGAGAAGAGGGATTTGTGATTGAGCTTCTGGGAATTAAAAAGGGTTGAAATCTTGCCAGCCAAAAAAGAGAACCCTTGCAAAACTAGTGTGAAATCCAGGCTCCACTGCAGTCAGTGGCACAGTTTTGTTCTGGACTTGAGTAGCATCAGTATTTTATCCCAGCTGTGTGTGGGAGTTATGTCCATTGCAGTTTTTGCAAATGAAACTCTATAGTATATAAAGGTATTCCTTTACAGAAAGTAAGTGTCAGAGCTGCAGAGCCAGAGCTCACATGTCTGTGTCCAGACAGCAGAAGGAAAACCTGTGAGGCATTTTTAGGGTTAAACTCCCTACACTCCTTTTTGTAGTCAGGAGAGAGTGTGCTCCAGTATGGACCATTCCTCAACTTTAAATATGTTGTTTCCTCTGGAGGGAAGAACCTGTTTCATGTCTCCAGGATTGTGTGACCTGCCTGATATGTTGGTGAAGTGAAGGGTATTATAAAGACTTCTTACTCATACAGAGAAATCAAATCATTAAAAGGAACCAACTAAAAAGGCATTTATTAATTCTATTAGACTAACAAGGACTTGCAAAAATGGGATATGTATGGGGTTAATACGTGAGCACACACACACAATAATTTGTCTTTTTTTCTGTAATCTATGATTTTTAATTGGGTGCTTTGGTCAGAAGATGGTGCTGTAAATATGTCCAGTTGTCTTTTACACTTCTCTAAGCATCCCCAGTGCAATGTGGTGTTGAACTTGGGAAGCAGATTGCCCTGAAGATCTGTTGTGCTGTGAGATCTGCCCTGTGTAGCTCTGAGAAGAGGAATGCATTACATGCTTGAGGAGCTGTCAGGCAGCTTCTGTACCTCAGATGTGCTCTCCTGGCAATTTGCTATAACCTGATCTTCCCCAGCAGTGAAGATTTGTCCTCTCCTTTGCCCTTAAATGCCCCTGCTCCTCCTCAAAGGGCATTTTATTTGGGCAAAACCCAGACAACCCGTATCAAATCTCAAGTTTTGTAACACCTGAAACAGGGTTCCGTGAACTCCTTTTAAGAATGTGAATTCCTGCTGACCTTAGCAGTAAAATGTTCTGTCTTGCATGCTTGAGGTGGCTTGGATGTGCACCAGTAGGGAAAGCTGTCTGTAGACATGTCTTCACAAAGCTTTTTGTCTCAAACACAGAATCTAACAGAGTCTGGTGAGTCCATAGTGATTCCTCCAGGATTGCTGGAGAGTTAACAAACCACTAATGGCCTGCTCTTTGTATAGTCCAACTGGTATAGGCTTCACTTGCTAGATGCTTTCTTGTATCTGCTTAACAGTAAAAAAATATGCAGTTTAAATGTCTGGAGAGCAAAATAAGCTCCAAAAAGAACTGCAGCTAAATGGTGATGCATTTGTGGCAGCAGATAAAATACAAATGCTAATAGAGCACTACCAGGCTGTGTAATATTCCTGTTTTGCAATGCCAAGAAAGAGACAATGGCTTTGAGGTGAAGCTGCTGTCTGTTCTCAGGTGCTGCTTGCAGGCGTGGCTGGGCTGTGCCTGCTCTCAGCAGACCTAGGAACTGCATGGGCTGAACTGGCACAGGTGGCACGGGCTGAACTGGCACTGTGGCACCTCAGAGAACATGAACCTGTCTCCTGGCCCTGCTGCCCAGCCTGTGCACAGTGCGTGGAGCATCCTGTGTGGGGCACGGGCTGGGAGGGCACCTGTGGGGTGTGGGTTGCCCGGGGGCTGTGCAGAGTGGTCACTCCGAGGGTCAGAACTTGCTGCTCTTTGTCTTGGGCAGTGCTAGGAGCTCGGGGAGCAGCAATGGGGCTCACAAACCCTGGTGTGTTGGAAAGCACGGCTGTCTGGGCTTCTGCCTGCTGCAGGAGGGATCATTCTGCTTAACAGTTCTGGTAGTGCCTTTTTGAAAATAAAACCTTAATAACTAGAGTGGAAAATACTTAAAATTCTTTTTGATAACTTCAAAAATGTTTTCAGTAGCAGCCGAGTTGTCAGAAAATATTTACATACGTGCATCTGTGAACCTACAATATCTTAAGATCTGCAGCAACTTTGTCACTTCCTTACAAATAGCTGTGAGCGATCTGTTATGTAAAAAGCTTCAGTTTAATTTACAGGAAGCCTTACATTTTTCTCCAAGTACTGTGTTTAGTTTATCTTGTTGGGTTTTTTTAAACCACTGTGGCTCTTTTTAATGCTTTCCTACAGAAGTCTGAGTGATCTGTAGGGAAATATAATGCCTTTGTACTGGGCTGGCTGGGGAGGAGAGAAGGGAGCTGTGGAGGTGAGCTGTTCTCAAGTGTCACTTGGCTCTCCTGGCCCAGCACCGAGGTGATGCTCTGTCCTAGGGTGACTTTATGATGCTGGCAGCTGGTTATCTCCAGGGTGAAGCTTTCCCTGCTGGTGGCTCTGAGGTGATGCCATCAGTAATCCGGAGGTGCGTGTGTCACCCCATTGCAGAGCTTGGAAACCTTTGGGATTGAGGATGTGACTGCACCTTCACACCTGGAATGGGCAATTCTGGCTTCTCTGCTGGAAAGAGCACCAGCCTGGCAAATTCCTGCTAACTTCAGTGCAGTTATTTTCAGGTGGTTTATTTGATCCAAAAATATTTAGGTCTGTGTGGTGACTTTTGGGCAGTATTTGTTTCAAGGCCTGATGTTCATGCTGGTTTAATGCAGTTTTCCAAAACTGCTGTAAGTAGTTGAAATCTATGTGGTTTGATTCCAAAACAAGTGGATGATGTTAATGTAAATTAGCTTTTTACATTAGTCAACTGACTTTTAATCTCTCCCCTGCTTATTTAACTGGAAAGATAAAGCTGTCCCTTGGTTGAACTGCTCTGAAACAACTAAATTGTCTTAAACTTGTACCTCACATTGTTCTGAATGTGAATTTTATATGGACCCAAACAACTCGATATCTTTAATTGTGTTATGTAAATTTGACCTCCCCAAGTTGCAAAGCTTCCCTCACCAACTGGAGGCTTGTTGGCATATGTCCCTAATCAGCTGAGAACAATCAGGGACACTTCCTGAGGTTGCTTTGTTCTTCTCCCCTGTCGTGTGTATTGTGTGTGGTCATGTTCTCTAAGTGTGTGAAGCCTTACACTGTGGGAATTCCTCCTCTATCTGCATTGCTGATGGAACCAGCTTTTCAGACATATTTCTCCCTTAAGTGTAAAGCTAGACACAGTGATAGTAATGGGATCAATTATTTTTTCCTAGCAGTGTCCCAGATCTGACTTTCCCTGGGAGAAGACAGTGTTTCTCTCTTACTTTATTTTTTCCCCTCCTAAACACTGGATGATCTATTAAGGAGAATATGGAGAGAAATGAGTGATCTTTCTCTCAGACGCGATAATGAAAGAATTACATGTAGCTGTCCAGATAATAACTGAAACATTGCAGCAGTTCAGGCAGATTTTGAGCTGCTTCAGCATTCCCTGGAGAAAGGGAACATGTTGGCAGAAATTTCTGTTAATTTCCACATGTACTTTCATTCAGTGGAGAATAAAGATGTGGGGTTGCTGATACTGGAGAGAAATTTGAATGGGTGATTTTCCTAGTACTACTCTCTAGAGCTGAAATTTCTCTAGTTTGCTAGTCCTTGAAGCTATTTAACAAGAAAATGGTCCATTTTTTGAGGAGGAGAAAACAAACTTTGTGGGTTTGGTTGTTGGGGGTTTTGGTGTTGGTGGTGGTTTTTTTGTGGGTTTTTTTTTGTTGGTTTGTTTGTTTGTTTGCTTGGTGTTGTTGTTTTGGTTTGGTTTTTAAAATTATTTTTGAAGAAAGCCTCTCTAAAGAAAAGCTCTGTAAACTTAATTTTCTTGAGGTAGTGTTTGAAAATATTTGGTTTAGGATTTCTTGCTGAAAAGCCAGAAACCTGTCAGAACAGACCAAGTTGAAATGTCAGACATAAACAGGGAAATACTTCTGAACAGATTCAGTAATGCAACATAATTTTACTATTCACAGTTTGCCACATACAGCATCTGGCAACATTAGGTAGCCCTATATACTTTTTGCTTTGTGAAAATGAGGAAATGAATGCACTGTCGAGACAAAGAAAAGAATAGGAAGAAATAGAGTTCAGTGAGTTAAAACTTGGGTTAGGGGAATGGCTTGGAGCTGCCAGTGAGAACAGCAGTCCACTTACCTGCACTTCCAAAATGTTCAGTGTAATCTCAGTTTCTGGTATTGATTTATTTAACTCTTATTCTATTGAATCCCAAGACTTGCAGTGGGAGGCACGTCCCAGTCTGTCTTTCAGAGGGATGAATAACAATCAGTCCTCTAAAGAGCTGAATTTAATGTTTTCTCAGACATGGTGGGAGTTTGCTCTGGTCATTGGTGACTTCCAGGTGAATGCAGAAGCAGTCTGCTCTGCTGGGAGAACTCTGTCCCCCCTCCAGGAATTCTGACCTTTTCTGACAAACTCTCTTAAAACATAGTCAAACCCCACTCTCTCATTGCATACTGAGAACAAATCAAATTTGATTGCTGCCTCATGAAGGTATGCAAAGCCTGCTGGATGGGAATAAAATTCACTCTGCCAGTATTTTCTTTAAAATAATTGGAAGAACTTGCTTCAGTTCTTGGATTATGAGAAAGGACGTTTTCCAGCCTAGCAGAGCCATCCAGTTTGGCGAGACTGTTGCTCTTCCCCCATTCCAAAGTGCTGGAACTTCATTATGAGTTTTCATTTTCTTCGCCCTGCACAAACTTCATGGTTCTCCCGGGTGCAGCTTCCTGTGTAGCCTTGCTGCCTTATAAATGTTGTCTTCTACCTCAGCTCTTCTACAAGACCCAGGGCTAACTCTTCTAAAGGTCACAGTTCCACAGTGTGCATCTCTTCAGCTTCTCTATATTAGTGAGTTTGTTCTCACTTTATTTTTAAATTTAGAATTTCTAATATTGTTCTGTGCACCTCCAAAAAACTTACATCCCTTCTCACTCCGTTTAAGACTTTGAGTACTTTTTTTCTCTTATTTCCCAAGAGAAGAAAACATTTTCACTATTTTTGAAATACTGATTTAGGTTCAGATATTAAAGGGACAAATGTCTAGGTAACTTACTGAGTGATTTCACTAGTTATTGCATACTTTGAAATTAGGCAGGAATTTGAAGCCAGTGCCTGGGATGGGTTTTTTAGGTACTCAACTCCGGTTTGTACTGTGTTGACTTTTTAGAAAGTTTTGAGCAGCTCAGTTCCTAGTGTTGTACTCATGGGCAGCATAATAATCACTCTTCTTTAGTTGTTGTAATAAGTTTTTTCAAAGTTGTGGTCACCTGTGAAGCACAACACTGCTACTGTGTGTACTTCCATGTAATGGGTTTTTTTTCTGGTTTTTTTAAGTGCCTGTTTTAAGATAGATACCAGTACTCTCTAAATTTGAATATGTAAGTAATCTGCTTCTGGAAATGTTTTCTTTTGTGGCTGTGTTGTATCTTTTGGACATATACTTAAAGATGAGTTTTACAGGAATCTAAATGAATGGGGGAATGAATAATAGATCAAATTTATTGTAGAAGTAGAAATAATCATGGGTGCCAATTTGAAGCTTAGATGCAGCTTTAACTAAAACTGATTTTGAACAGTATGAGGATTAAATCATGGGATGGAGACTTGGATCTGGGTTCAGTTCTCAGATCTGCTATTTCTTTGAGTAACTTGTTCAAGTCCCTGAATCTTCTGGTGTCCCACTTTCCCTTCATATAAAGGGGGAAACAATACTGCTTTTATCTTGGCTTGTGAGATCTCTGGGACAGGAACAGCCTGTTGGTTTGAGCATGGGTAGTATTTAGCACAGTGAGGTCCTCCTCTCAGAGATAATAACAACAACAACATGTGTGACATTCACAGAACACAATTTATCTTGCATCTTCTAATGCACTGGAGTTCCCAGATTGCCATAGTGCTTTCTTTTTCAGATGTGAGAGATCTCATTTTTGTCTTGTGAGAATGCAGACTGCTTTTTGTATTTCTATTCTCTTGCCATCTGAGAGGAGGGAGGTGTGTGGGATAAATAGGGTGGTGTAGTGCTCAGTTTTCTGAAGAGTCTCCTTACGTGGGTTGTCAGGATGAGTTCCCAGTTTCAACAAATCCACCCCAGCAAGGGAAAGTATTTGTGATATATAGGGAGAAATGCTTCTTTGTTCATGGCTTATGATGCACCATATGCTAAAGAGCAAATCAGACCATCTTGAGCATTGGTTTACAATGTGGGGAAAGAAATTATTGCCAAAAATCAGTCAGATCTATGAGATTAATATCTACAGAGTAATAAGGCTGTGCAGAGATGCAATAGGGGAAAATGCCTGTTTATTGTAAATGTCAGAAGAAAAAACAATTTTTTAAAGAAAGGTATTTAGTAGTAAAAAATATCTGTTATGCTCACAAGAAGTGGGAAGCTTCTTGTGGCATAGCTGACTTAAAAAAAATAAATATTTGGGTTCTTAAGTATCTCAGAGTGGGAAGTAGAATTGAGCTGGAGGGATCATTAGAGAGCGGGAAATTCAGCTGGTCTGTGGATGTACAACTTTGTCCCATGGCCAGGTCATGGACCAGCACATCTTAAAGGTGTAGGTGGGCAAACCTCCTGTTCAGCAGATCTGTTCCTTGTGCTGTAAAGGCTTGTGCTTTGAAACAAAACTCAGCAGACTATGGAAACATCAGTGACTTTGTTCTGCATCTCTGCAGGTCAGCGTAAAATCACTCACTTCTCCTTAAAGCTAAGAAGCTGCTCTGAGCAAACACAAGCAAAGTTTTTGTAAATTCCATGTTTTGAATTGTTTTAGCAAATTATTCCAAATAGTATTAACACAGGACACTTCTTTTGAATCAAGAGTTGTAGGATGGCTTCAAAATAGGAAAATGTTTATTGGGTTGAGAGGTTATTCTGAAAAATCTTTCACAGAGAACAAAGTGGGAAATTTTTACTTCTGATACAGTGCACAAATAAGCGAATTTACTTTCTGTACCTTCTCTGGCTGTTCTCAGGAATTTCTTTGAATAACCTGACTGCTCACAATGAAAGGTGCTGGGCTGCAGAAGGCCAGAGCAGTGAGTACAAATGGAGATGCTCTTGGTGCATCCTCTTTAGCTGATTTAGTGTGATTTCAGACTGTGATGAAGCATCCCGTGCCACTGTTGGGGTGCAGCTGCCCTGAGAGCTGTGCCTTTGTGCAGAGCTGCTGGAGAAGGCTGAGCAGACACAGCAGTTATAAAGCACCATGGCAGAGCAGGATTTGTGTGAAAACAGACAGATTCCATCAGTCCCAGACTGCAGTCAGCAGCACTAAGACACTGCCTCGGGATGGGTAGAGTTGTTCCAGCCAAGAGGCAAGATTTAGCAGATGTTTAGCAAAAGGTTCCATTCTTCTTGCCACAGACACATGTGGAGCTGTCTTGAGTCTAGTAAGGATTTTACAAGTTTTATAAGTCATAGTTTATTGAGTTTGGGAAAGAATTTAATATGGCATCATGATCTTGGAAGCTGTTTTTCTCTGAAATAATATATTTTAATTTTTTTTAAAGTAAGCTCTGATTTTGTGATAACCAGTGAAAGAGAAGCTAAGTAGTTTTTTGTTTGTTTTGTTTTTTTTTTAACATACTGCTTCTCTTCTTTGGAGTGTCCTCCTGTACTGTTCTCTTCAGCTGCACAGTGGTGTTTTCCTGGGTGATAAACAACTAGAAAGCTGAATCAGCACTTTGGAGCAGCATGAATCTGGCTTAGCTTTGCTCTGGAGAAAATTCTGTACCAGGTTTCATAATGACTATGAAATGGTACAAACAAAGGGAACCATTTATCAACCATGCTGGCCATGGAAAGTGATATATTTAGATGAGCAGTTTATGTAAGTGAAGGATTTCTTAGGATACGACGCAGGGCTGCACATCACAGCAGGCATTTGGAGGGAGGGGTTTGCTTTGGGCAGCCCTGGATTTGGGAGATGCAGCCCTGGAAGTCAGTGTTATTTCTATCTACTGAGCACTGAGGCTACTGACAAAAATGAAAAATCAAGTGTGATAGTTGTATAACAGTTTGTGAGGATCAGGTGTAACTTATGCTACTATTTAAAGTGTCCCATTGAAATTCTGTTGATTTGGTTAAGCTTGATGAATTTTACTGCTGGACTTGGTTGCTGAGGGGAGAGTGCTCTCCATCAGCCCTCCTGGTGTGAGCTGAAGTCACAAGCATTTGGGTGTGAAACAAAAGCAAGGGACTGGAGAGACATTGGAAGGGATGTGACAGAAGGCATAGTGTAGACACACAAAGCATTTCTGCTTTTCAAATGCCCTTCAGAGAGACTGGCTGCCTTCTCAGCATTCCTCCAAAGGCTTGAGAAGTAGTGCAGTCACTGTTTTGGAGGCTGAAACATCAGTGAAAAAGGTTTCGTTCCCAACAGGAAAACTGGATATAGCGCTCAAAGGCCCTGCTGACCAGTCCTGTGCTTCAACAGTGACACCTCCATCTTCTTCTCTTGAACCTTCTGCTGGATTGTAAGCAGGAATGAACCTTGTACAGCACAAGGAGCACACTTTCCTTGTGGGCATAGCTGCATAGAGCAGTTTGATCAGAGCTCTACAGACGTGACAAGGCTGAGGAGGTGTAGAGGAGGAGAAGGGGTTAAATACCTCCTGGTACAGGCTCAGTGTGACTTGGCTGCCACACTTGTGTGGGGAGGCATTCACACTTCTGCTCTCCTTTGCATATGTCAGTTCTCAAGAGGAAGATGTTGTTGATTGACACAGCCATAAGAGAAGCTGCCAGCAAACCCAGCTGGCTGCTGTGCTGTGTTTGTCAGTGGGCACAATGTTTGGAAAAGCCCAAAGTAAAGCACCACCATCTGAAAATCTGGATCTGATCCACTCAGTTGAATTTGAGAAACAGGATTGCCAGAAGGAGATTCTCACTCCTTGCTAGTGTAGGTTTGCCTGGTGGTGTAGCCTGAAGCAAGAGCAGCTCTGGGGAAGGTTTGAGACAGGTGTGCTGATCAGGAGCACAATGAGGAACGTCCCAGTAATATTTCCTAAGGAGCTGGGGAAGCAATCTCTGATGAGAAATGCTGAGAATCAGTCATGGCAGGGCAGTGTCTGAATTCTCCTTTGGATTGCCTTTGTTCCATTTCTGTTGTTTCCCGAGATGAGGGATGATGAATGCAGAGATTCCCAAGAGAGGTGCTGTCCATCTTGAATATGTGAGTAGCTCTCATTATTGTTAATGGGAGTTGCATGTGCTCAAACAGCTAAGACTCCCTTGTGATGCCTTGAGATAGAAGACTAATATCTAAATGATGTGTAATTATTTGAGCAAATGGTGCAACATGTGATGTCTTTGTTAGATCATTGTTGTTCAGAGAATTGTCCCAATATAATTTTTCCCAAGAAAAATGTCCACACACAAAAAGTAACAGACTGTATTGACTTCTGCTTGGTTTTATTTAAATTCTCTGTACTCCTTTCTTGTTTTCTAAAACTTTATTTCTAGCTTCTCAAACTTGTAAAAGAAGGGAGTCTGGCCCTTCAGAAATAACACACTGGTAACACACTGGCGATCCTGCTCTGTACTTGACTGGAGCTGGATTAGTGAAGAATCTGTACACAGCAAACAACTCTGGAGAGCTCCTTTCTCATGCAGTCAGGTTAAACAGTAATGGTAAAGTATCACAGGTGAAATATCCCTAACGAGAACCAAAGTTTTTTAAAGAATAAAATTTTCTCTCTTTGTCTATGTCAATGGAGCTGAGTTTTGGTGATTTGTAACTCCAAATGAGCTCTGACTGTGTTGTTGGGCATGTGCCAGTTGGGTGAGACACGAGACCAGTGTGGCCAGAAGGTACAACACACTTGGCAAAAGAAACTTCTTGGTTGCAGTGCAGCTGTTTGAGGACAGGACAGCAAACGAGCAGAGAGGGGAAGGGCTACTCACCCTCATCCTTGAGGACAGAAGCAAAAATATCATTAAGGATTGCAGGGTGGAAGCTTGTTTGGCACTGGGGTTCCTGGCACCTGCACGTTCGGTTCCGATTCATTTCAGAGATGGGATGCCAGATAAACCCAATATGAGTGATGGCAAATCCTTCACCCTGTGCCTGAACAGGCAGGACAGATGAAGCTGTCATGCTCTGCCATTGCTTCCTTCTCCTACACGAGGCAGGTCCTTAGAGAGCAGCTTTTCCCTGCCGCAGTGGTTTGGGCTGTTCTTGTGGCCGATGCCCCTTGGCTGATCATGCATTGCTGATCACCATTCAGGTGAGGGACAAAGGAAGGAGCTTAGCAGTCAAGAGGATACTGATGAGAGGGGAAATTGCTTGTTTCAAAGGCTTTTTAAGCTCTCTTCTCTATCTTGACATCAACAGTCTATCGCTCTCCTTTTATCCCCAGTAGAGTTGGACTGTCCATTCTGAAGAGCTCTGAAGGAACTCTCCTCTCCTCTTTGTTAATCTTTGGCTTGTGCCTGCCGGAGAGGGGTCTGGGGCACCTGCATGGCCCAGAAGTGAGGCTGGCCAGCACCACTCCCTTGAGATGATGTCAGCTGTGAGGGTTTGAAACTTTTCAATAAAATGGAATGAGGACAAAAGAAAACGAAATTGCACAGGAAGCTCACCAGTGTGTTTTGAAATATGTTGAGTGCCTACAATATTGGCTTTCTCTTATTGCATAATCCAGCCTGGACTCTTCAGTTTTACAGTTGCATGGTTAGCTGGAAAATCACAGAATTTCTGGGAAAGTAGCTCAGTTCTCTCCCTGCACTCCTGGCTGCCTGATGAAGTTTAGTGCTGGCGGCTAACATTGCTCGCATGCCATTTGTCTGATCCCAATGGCACAGCTTAGACTTAAGGTGATACAGCTGCTTTCAACTTTGCTCCTTTCCAGGGGCTGCTCACAGACTCTCACTCCTTCCTGCACACAGTTCTTGTTTGTATTTGTCACTCCTAAAGGGCCACCACCCCAGTGTGAGACCTTACCTGCACTTCTTTTACCCCAAAGAACTTGCACTTGCATAGACAGGTGGGCAAGGTGTAGGACGGAGATGAAGTTGCTTTTGCTTTACAAGTGGGGATTTAAGGCACAGGAAAAATAGATCTTTAAGGAACTGTGAGGGAGCACTGGGACCAACCCTTTAGAAATAGGGCTTTGTGGAAGACTTGCAGCTGAACATAATCAACAGTGTTATCTTCTGGCTTCTTCCTTGCAGGGATGGAGGAGCTTTTTTCCAGGTTTCAGATGCAGTCATTTCCACCTGACTGCATGGTGATCAATCTGTCTTGCTGTGTAGCTGTGCCAACTTGTAGCCTTTTATAGTCACCCATCAGTTACCTATAAAATATTTGGCTGTCTTGGAATCAGATCCCAAAAGGTTTAAGTTAGGTTAACTGTAGATTCTTGGATTGGGATACTTTTGTGTTCACTCTCAATAGTGCCAGCAACTGTTATTTTGGAAATACATGACTCAATGGAGTCACAATACTAAATTTTGAAGTCTGAAATATTTCATTACACTTTTCTAAGTCAACATAAATGTTTTGTGTCTGGGTAGCTCAGCTATTAAGTGCAACTCCTTGTGCTGTGCTGTTTCACAGGGACATGAGCTGGGAGACAACTGAGCTTGTTCTTTGGTGGGGCCCTGGGCAGACTGTCTCACATGAGGCACCACAGATTAACCAAAATCTGGCCCTGGGCAAGAACAGGGTCTGCATTTGTCTCTATTTCTTGAATGACAGTAGTAAACTGGTAGCAGACATGCATCTGCAGCACAGTGCCTGAGCAAAGTATCTCGCATTTTCCAAATGATCTTCTACAAAAATGGTATTTTTTATTGGAAAATATTCTCTGTACTTCTACACAGTCAGTATAGGCTTCTGCGGGTTTGTTCCTGGTAGAGGTAAAGGTCCTTCCCCTTTTGAAAGGTGGAGAATATCAATTGTCATAATTGAAATTCTGGTGTTGATGTGTTAAGCATAAAAATGTGTTAGGTCGGTAAGTGTGGTTCAGAACTGTAAGACTCTCAGACTGCTCCTTGCTGTACACAGAGAGGATGTGAAATGGCATTTTTATCAGTCAGTGAAAGCTTCGTTTAATTGGCTCCAGTCAAGTTTCTGTATTGTTCTGCATAATCTGAATTAAACATTGGTTTGACTATATATGTGGCTTTATCTTCCTTGAAGACATAGGGTGCTCAGTCAGACAGTAGCATCAGCTTTGAAGTTAAGTTATTCATAGCTCAAGGATTGATTCTGACATTAACACTGTTTCCCTACACTCTTGAAAATGCATCCCACCACCCCATTCTTTCAGTTCCTGCTTTGGTATTAATTTTAAATATCTGCAATTGCATAGTGAAAATAAAAGCTCCTCTCCCACTCTGCACGTGAAAGGTTGAAAAGACCAAAACTAGAGGTATTAACAGGGAATGTTGCTTTTTAAAGAGTATCTTCTTGCTCATGTTGAGAAGGTACCAGCTATCATTTGCCTTCATGTAGAGTTGTTTTGCCACCTCTGTCTGTGGAGAGGTTGTGTCACTTCAGCCCAGAGCTGGGGCAGAAATTCCTGCAGTAGAAATACTGAAGGCTTAACCATACAAATATTTAGGCTGGATCTTGCAAAGCCATGTTTATTACTGACATACATGCCTAATAGCTTCGAGTCACCCACTTAAGTAGCCTTTGCTTTTAGCTGGCAGGTACAATTGGGTTAAGTGACATTTCCTTCTCTTTTTTTTCTCTTTTTTCTTTCTTTTCTTTTTTCTTTTCTTTTTTTCAGGGACATGTGGGGGAGGAAGCATGACTTTATTCTGAACTTTCTTCTTGTTTCTTTAAGGAACTTTTTGTGTGAGAAAGACTTGATGTCACTGCACAAAAAAATGACTTAAGATTTGCATTCTTTTGCCACAGGAATAAATGAACAAAGTTTGCAACTGAAAAGGCATTTTTACACCTTTTGTTGTTCAGCAACATAGAAATCCCATTATGCTTCATGCATAGCTCTAAGGAATGTGCAAACAAGTATTAGATCAATGGCATGTCCCTGCAGCTTCTTTTATCATGAGTATTTAAAACTGAATATTCAAACATTCATTCATATTTCAAACATCTGTCTGAAACAGTGGATTTGTGTTGGAGTATGTTTTATTGCCAATAGATAGGTTAAATGTAAAGCTTTTAAATGCTTTATAAGTTGCAGATGCTTAGCTGTGGTCTTGTAACAGTGTTTGCAGGGGTTTTTTAATGCAACAAAGTGAAAAATCAGCAATAAGCTCTAAAAGGTAGCTGGGGAAAAAAGTTTTTTAAAAAAAGGTACCCACCTGAAAGCAGGTTTGTGCAAAGTTCCTTTCTTTTCGCTCTGTCCTTAACCAGTCCTTCAGAAGGACACAGAAACCTGACGTGCTCACCCACTCTTGTGCAGAGGAGATGACTGAATGTCCTGCTAAGGGGAAGGCAGGTCAAGGCCGTTGCTTCCCTGCCCAAATGAATAAAATTCAGCCTTTTTTGAGCTCTGTCACCTGTTTTACCTGGGCTGGTCCCACTCCAGCTGTGGGAGCTCCTGGTGCAGATGTGCTGCAATGCCTGAAGATGAAGCTGGCTCTGGTGGTTTCCCCAGTACTTGAGCAGATGTGTCACCGTGAGCATCTCAGGGTTCTCTCAGAGGAAAACATCCCTATGCTGAAGAGATGTTCAACATTAGAATTAAAAATACGTTACTTTTTGTGGTGAAAATATTTTTCAGTGACAGGAGAGTTTTATTTATTATTAAAGCATTCCTGGTTTTGGTGAGATTTTTGCTGTCTATCTGGTGTATAGGCTGCAGCAGGGAAATACAGCAAGACTCCAGTCCTTTAAAGAGTTTTTCATATGTTCATATTGTGAGTTCTGACTTTCAGCCGTAAAAATACTTCTGTAGAACTATGACTTTAAAAACAAATTAACATTCAAACAAACCAATAAAAAGCAAAGAGAATGCATTCCTTTTTTAAAAAAAGGCACCTCTCCTTTTTGTTGAGCCTATTACATCTGGAATTATTATGCTGAATACATAGTCCATTTTGCAAAAATAACAGATTAGAATTGTCTTAGCAAGGCCTCTCTTCTGGCAGGAATCTCCTGGGAGCTAGATTTCTTTTTTCTTTTCTTTTCTTTCATTTTTTTAAATTAATTTTTTTTTCTATCAGGACACTACTAACTGTTTTTGCACCACTTTATGTTGTTCTCATCTTGCTTGAGGTTAAACTTTAGGAGTTGACTTCAGTTTTTGCGGGTGCAAAAACACTTCAGCATCTGAACGTCTGGCCTTTACCAAAAGATGCTGGCAAATCTTGCTTGTGGATTTTCTGCATGTGTATTTCCACTTTCAAACTGTAAGACAGCATGGAGTGGTTCAGTAAAGGTCTTAAATTTAATCTGTCCCTAATCTGTTTAAAATAGGCTGGAATAAGACTTACTTTAAACAAAACTGGTGTTTGTTTAGCATTTAGCTTTTTGTAGGCTGAACCAATTAAGATGGCACATTGTGTTAAGCCAGTAATACTGTGTTTATAAACAAGATCTCTACACAGGGCATTGCATCAGTTTTTAGGTGATCAAGCTATTTTTCCTCAGACATCTACTTTGTGATCCAAGTATTTGTGTCCAAATATTGCAATTTTCTAGTAATCAAGACTTCAGTTCCCCGACAGATTTTATATTTGATGTTTCCTGTAATTGAAATAGGACTAATAGAAAGATAGGTAAATGCCTTCATGTGGGATCTGCCTTGTGGAGGACTGAGACCTTACAGGAACATGAAATATTTTACTGACGGATGGACCTCTGTTTCCATTTCTGTCCCTGCAGTAGAGTGGTCTCATTGGCATCTTTTTCCTGGTTTTATTCAGGTTTTTCCCTATGCCAGTCCTGTGCTTTCTCCTGTGCTCAGTATACCTGTACCAAGCCTTGCCCTTGCTGCTTCTGTTGCTGTGCTCAGCACCCCATCCCTGGGGTGGGTGTTCCAGACCCCCCATCCCTGGGGGTGTTCCAGACCCCCCATCCCTGGGGAGGTGTTCCAGAGCCCCCATCCCTGGGGGGGGGTGTTCCAGAGCCCCCATCCCGGGGGTGTTGCAGGCAGCTCCTCCTCTGCCCTTGGCAGCTTCCAGCTTTTGCAGCTCAGTGCTCTTCCCTGATGTATTCCCTTCTAGATCCAGTTCTCACTGTCTGTATTTTCTGCAGCCTGTTCACGTTGTGCTGGTCCCAGGAGCAGCAGGATCCTGGGAGTGGTGACATCCCAAGCCTTGTCTCTTCTGCCTTCTCCTTTAGGGAGCAGGGGAGGAGAACATTCAGCTCAACCCCTGTCGAGCCAGGCTGGAGTCTGCTCTGTGAGCCATGCTTTAAGAGAACGATGCTGACTCTCTTCCCTAAAGATTTACAACCTGGCCAAATATGATTTTTTTTCTTCTTTTTATTTCTTTCTTTTAAATTAGTAAAAGGCACAGCGAAATCCCTGTCACCAGCAAAATCCCTCTGCTGAACAATTCTGTTGGGAAGCTATCTGTGCCTTGAGGCAGTCAGCAAGAGTTTGTTATAATGCCTGTGGAATGATGTATATTCCTCAAGTCGTTGTCTTTAAAGTACATTAATATGTCTTGCAGAAACTATCAAAAGAGAATGTAAAAATTGAATACAAAAAGTACCTAGTGTGAAACGCTGTCCAAACTTTTGCAAAGCTGTAAGTAACTGAAAACAGAGCTTGTAAAAGCTGTCATTGCTGGCTTTGTCTTTAATAACAGCTAATGCAAACAGAAACTGCTGCAATGTTTTTGGAGAGATGCTCAACTTCTGCTTCAGGTTTTAAGGGATTAGGAAAACACCCATGGTGGGAGGCAGATTATCTCACATCTGTCTGCTTCAAGGCTTCTTGTGTCTTTCTCTGAAACATCTGGTACAGGCTGTTGTCAAAATAACAAACTAACAAATTTATATGTGCATGTGTTTTTTATAGCTCATTAGCAGGGGCTGGTACTTTTTTTCAGTGACTTTTTGGTGAATCAGTAATTTTTTTAAGGTGAATCAAAACTAATGGTTTGTTGCAGCCCAGAACACTTGAAATATGTTCTTAGCTTTGAAAATACCTGCCCAAGCAACTGTTTTTATTTTTTCATTTGTCAATTATTTGGCATCTGAAACAGTAGTATTTTTTTTGAGATGAGCTAAACCAAGAAAAATTTGTCACAGCAAGGAGTTGCAGTCCATTTTGTTTTGAAAGAAATAGGTTTGTCTTTTCACTAAGACAAAAAGGCTTCATTTGGCTCTTAAATATATTTTAATTATGAAAATTGTACTAGAAGGAAACTTTAAGAAATACAATGTATTGATGTTTGACTAAGGTCCTGAACTTTTTTTCTGCTGGAGAAGTTAATAGTGGGATAAAGCTGGTTGTGCCAGCATTTTGATTTTTTGAAAACCTCTTGGGTCTAATTTTTGAATGTTACCTGGCCTTAAGCAGTGACCATTAGAGGTTCACTTGTGCTGGATGCCCACAAGCCTTTTGTTCTGCTGAATAAAGGTTCTGATCACATGGGACACAAGGGGCAGCTTCAAGGGGCAGCTCTGCAGGTCAGGGTCCAGGTGTGGGTCAGTGCTGGAAACATCTGAATTAAAAATGCCATTAATAGATGGGACTCTGTGGAGCCTGTGGCTGAGATCACCATTGAGATGGAATCTGCTGCTCCTGAGCCCAGTGGAACCATGCAAAAGCAGAGGAAAACAGCCCAGTGTCTCAGGTGAGGGAAGGTTTTTCACCTGGAGAATGTTGTTGCCAAAAAGTGCAGTAAGGGGTTTTGCAAAGCCAGGTCTTGATGCTGGAATCACCTTAATGCTGGACCCTGCTGGCCTTTGGTGCTGTTGCTCTTTTTCCCAAGTGGGGTAAAAACCTCCAAAACCTTAAACTTTTGAATACCTTTAAATATCTTTACTCTTAATTATCCCTGCCATGACTAAATGTACAAATCAAACGTGACAAATAGTGAAGTTAATTAGTCAGCTACTTTTCCACTCTCCTTTGTGCAGAGAAGTGATAAAAATAAATATGAAAGTACAATCTAAGGTCCGTGAATTTAAGAGTAAGAGGTAATTTTTAAAAATAAAGATCTGCTCATAGTGGTTTTCTTTCTTCAAGCTTTAGTCTTCTATCTGAAAGGCCGACCTCTACTTGGATGAGGGAATCAAACTCTTTGGTTAATATAAAGGGATGAACTGAATATGAAAGCAATTGAGAGAAGGGATGGAACATCTAAAGGCTACATTGTCATTAGTTTTATTTTAGTGAAAATAATTGTACGTTTAGTTTAAAATGTAGGGGGAAATGTACTTTGAAATATAATTACATTTAGCAGTCTTGTAGCTTTGTACTTTGTGCTACAAATTGCGTTCCCAGCTGTTTTTCATCTCCTGTAATTTAAATAAGTAAACCTTTTGTTCTTAAACTCTCTTAGTTCCTTCTAATTCTGTTGATGGACATCCATTTCTACTGCTTTATTTTATGTTAATATTTAACAACGGCATGCAGTTACCCCCCTGCTGGCACCGCTCCACCTCCTTTGTTTCTAGAAGGCCTCTTTTTGCCTTGGTCTTTGGTTTTATAGAAGAATCCAAACTTCCTGCCCCTGCATCGAGCAGGAGCAAGGTTTCTGCATAAACTGACACAAAATCCCTGGGGAAGGGGAAGGGCGCTGGCCCCCAAGCAGGGAAGGTGGTGCTGGGCTGTCACTCTCTTTTGTTCCTTGCTCAGATGGAAGTATGGAGTGGATGATGCTTTGTGGGCCAGAGCAAAGCTGTGCCAAGGGAATGCAGATCCACTAGGTGTGCCCAGGTAATTTAAAATGCTCACGCTGGCAGCTTTTCTGCATGAGTAAAGCTGTTTAATTAATGTGTTTTCTCCACTTTCTTTTCTTGACAAGTTGATTCGAATTGAAACGGTCTGTAAAAAGCTTGTCACCTGTCTTGGGGACAAATAACCCCTCCCTGCAGGTGGAAAATACAGAGCCCGTGTGTTAGGTGTTTCTATGTGATCAGAAGGGCTGGTGGCAGGTATGGCAGGCTCTGGTCAGCCTGCAGCACCCACTTCCAGCCCAGCCCAGCCCACAAAGGCAGTGCAGGGTTCCAGGCAGGAGAGCTGGCACTGCTGGGGCTTCTCTGCTTCCCCTGGTTTTACACAAGGAACTGGAGAGTGCAGTGAACATAACGGGCACACGGGCTAAGGCAATGCTCTCCTTGTCCCCCCCTCCTCCGCCCCTCCAGAGAAAGCTGACGTTTAATTTTCTCAGCCTTGCGCTTTGACAGAAGTGAACGTGGAGACCTGAGCCCAGGATCAACAAAGGCAGCACTGGGCATTTCAGCCACTGCCTTTGAAATAGGCCTTGACAATAATGGAGTTGGGAAGCCCCACTGTTCAGCCTTCTTTATAGTGTTAATAACTGTCCAGAAAGAAGAGAAGCAAGAAATTGCTCAGATTTCATCTCTCAGATTTCATCTTGCATCTAGAGTGCCGCAACAAATCAAACTGAAATGGGCCCCATCGTGGCTCCTGCACTGCGAGGCTGAGCTGCCCTGGGCCCCTTCTCCCCCTGCTTTGCTGGGGGTTATAATGCTGAGCTCAAAGCAGGCTGGCTGGGGCAAACACATGTGCTTCCCAGTTGGGCAGGTGTCCCAGTCAGGGTGGACTCAGAAATGAATTAATTTGTAGAGTGTGAAGTTGGAGGCTGAGGCACCAGGATGTATCCAGTGACAGACATAGAGTGAGGCTAGGAGAGGTGACTTCTCTCCCTGTTCAGCCACCCTGGCTGTCCCCAGGACATCTCTGCCTTCCCTTGAATGTGCAGGGGCAGTTCTTCCTTAAGGGACCAAGATGGAAATGAGAGTTGGGCTTGGGCGAGGCAGAGTTCATGCCTGGCCATCTCTGGCCATGGCTTTGGGAGAATTTGGCCGTGCTAGTGACAGCAATGTTTGGGCAGTGATTCAAACAAGAAAATATTGTTTATTGTTTAACAAATGCAAACTCTTTGATGCCATTAACAGATAATGCTATTTTTTATGCCTTATAGCATTCATGGAGTTTGGAGTTGTATGCCTTGTCCTCAGGGATGCCTTTGGAAGAGTGCTGGAAGTCCAGGAGGACATACACGTGTATCATGTATTGAGTTACACTTTAACAACTGATAAGAGTTGCAAAAATACTTAACTTCAGGAAAAAAAACAAACAGTGAAATGTGCAAAAGAGTTCCTAGTTTTAAAGCAGAACGATTATAATCAAAAGAAGTTGCATCTTTTCATGTTCATCCATCTCAGGTCTATGTAGTAGAAAAAGCTCTGGTCCCTTCATTAATTTAAAAGCTTTTTGGATCAATAATCTCCACTCTCTCCATACATAGAAGCAGCTGGAATGCATTCTCATGGTGCAATAGACAGTGCATGGTCTTCAGCAGTTTCCTTATTATCTTTCGTAATTAGCAAATCAAATTTTTGTCTCTAATCCTGCATCCAGGGATATTTTGTGCTCAGAAGGCTGGGAAGTGTGCGTGAGCAGATTGTCTTGCCAGCTGGAATTCCCCAGGGCCCTGGGGGAAATGCTGAAGAGGAGCAAGAGTTTTGTTGATTGTGTGAGTATTTGGAGCTGCAGCATTACAGCCGCCTTTCCCAAGAAGTGCAGCAGGCAGAGAGGGAACACATGCTATTGTGTTCACATCTGGCATTAACATATAAAATTTGAGGCATATAAAGGTTCTTCCCATACAATTAAATTAAAAACCTGTGGCGTAAGGTAAATTGACAAGTGCAAAACTTCTTGGGTGGGAAATTTAAATGGTTGCAAATGTTTCCTGAAAGCTGCTTCTGGAAGGGTGTTCCTGAGCACAGCTGTCTCCAGGCTCACTGCCTGGCAGTGTCAGGAGAGCTGTCCTGTTCCATGATTGATTGCATTTTATGGGGGAAAGGTTCTGTTCTGCTCACGAAGGCAGCACTGCCATGTGGGGCAGAGTCCAGCCTGCAGAGCTGAGCTGTGCCATGTGAAATAAGCACATCTTGGCTCTCTTTGGAGGGGACTGTGGCTTGGCTGGGTGAAGTGGCACATGCTGATAGCTATTGACTTGCAGGCACCTTATCTCTGTGTTGGGCAACATGTTTCATGTTTCTTGTAGCTCACAGAATGTCTCAGCTGGGGTAATGCACTAGAGTGTCTTCCGTGGAGACCTTGTTCCTCACTGAATTTGATGTACTTACTGATATTTCTACTGAAACAGAACCTGATCTAAATAACACGATCTCCTCCTGCCTGGCACTGAGGCAGGTGCACTGGAAGCTGCTGTGCTGTCTGGCTGCAGATCAGCTGGGACTCTGATGGTTTTGGTAACACAGACTGTCAAGGTCAGTGGAAAAAGATGCAGCTGACAACCTCCCTTCAAGGCAATAGGAGCTGGAGTGTTCAGCACTCTCCCATGAGGTGTCTACGCCTTCCTGGCTCCAGCTCCTGGGTCCTGAGGACCCTGATTGCTGTTGCAGAAAAGCAGAAGTTATGCAGGATGTTGGGAGCTACAGGTACACTGAAGTCAAGTAGAGCTTCTGTAGCAGAATGAGACCACCTTGGTGTCTGCAGCACTGATGCTGCACTGCTCGGTGAGGGAGTAGTTTGACCAGTCTGTGTCCAGGTTTGGATTACTGTTTAGACTAAAATTTGGTTGTGGCTCATCTGGTGTTCAAAGAGAAATGCAACTTCTCTCACAATGACCATACTTGTTCCCTGTTGATGCTGGCCTCCACTGACCTTTGTCCATGCTGTGTTACAGCACAAGTGTTACATCTCTATTAATATCTTTGCTGATTTTATTAGCAGCTCTGCCGTTTATAGTACTTGTGTTGCAAATAGTCCTACATGAAGGCACTTAGAAAGATATGTTATGGCTGTAGAGACCCGAGTGATCAATAGCTTTTAGATTACTGTGTCACTAAACAGCAGGCTGAGACATGGAAAGGCTCTGTTACTTTAGGGATGAGAGATTTTTAGAAAATAAATCGATAGTGAATACAGGCTGATTGGTTTCCAGTTCAAATAATTCCAAGAAATATGGAGCCCAGGGGAAACCATGCCATTCATACTTGGAAATAAACAACACAGGCTTGCTTTCATTTATGTATTTGGGTCAGTACTCTTGAAAATGGAGAGGAAGCTGTTGGGCAGGGTATCAGTCTGGAAATGGGGAACCTGGGTTCTCATTTGAGTGCTCCTAGAGACCTCTTCTCCCTATGTCTCCCAAATTCCCTTTGGTGCTAACAGCCTTCACTCTGGGGCATGGGGACTGGCTGCTGTAAAGCCCAGCTGGAGCCCTTTTGGGGCTAACAGAAATGTAAATAATAAACATTCAGGGAGGTGATTTTGCTTTCCCAATGCTTTCCTTTTTAGTGCTCACGTAGCCATAGGCTAAATGCTGGCAGGTGGCTCTCAGGAGCCAGTGGAGATGTACAAGTTGTGAAGGATGTTTTCTAGAACTGCGGCATAGTTCAGGAGCCAAGGGCTGACTCCTGTTCAGCCAGCAGTGCCTGAGGAAGGCCAGTGGCTGAAGACAAGTTGGAAGAACTTACCTGAAGAAGGAAGTGAGAGATACTTGAATGTTGTTTTCTCATGTGGCTTTGTTCCTCCTTGTCCAAACAAGAGAAGGAAACTGGCTGCTCTAATCTGACTTGTGTGTCTCCACTTGAGTAAGGTGTTTCATGGTGGTGACAAGGTGTGGAATAGTACTTTGGTCTAAGGTTTGGGATACTTGGAGTTAAGACCCTTTCCTGGCCTGGATATGTGTGTGACACATAACTACGTCACCTGGTCTGGCTGTGCTCTGTGTGCAAAGTGGAGAAAATTGTATTCCTCAGACTCAGAAGAATGAAGGGTAATTATTTTGAGGCACTGAGATAAGGGAAGCTGTATCTAAGACAAATAGAGCTGCTCCCAATGAATTCAGTGGCAGAACTTTTAATGGGAGCAAGATCCGGGCCCCATCTGATAAAGAATTTCATCTGGATTGCATATGGGGGTAGGCATTAAAGGACCCATCTAAGGATCTCCCCTCTGGAGTACATCTATAAAAGACCCTCTGTAGTTGTGTTCAAAGCTTGCAATAATGCCAGTCTCCTCAGGACCATTCACTTAGATCATTCAGAAACTCTTTCTTGTCTAAGCCCTGATGCTCTCCCCCAGTGGAAGAATGTGGTTGAAACTCCCATGCAGGGAAGACTTGAAACTTGTTTTTTATTTGAACCCAAAACATTAACAAATTGGACACACGTGCTCTAAGACTAGAGCCCGCGCTTGTTTAAGCCAATGCAAAACTCTCCTTGATCCCAGCAGGATCAAGGTCTTGAATATTGCTTGCATCTTTTTGGAATATCTGCCTCTAAATGAAACAGACAGAAACAGAATCTGCCTCTAAACTCATTCTGGATTTATCCTCCTTGAGTGATTTGCAGCCAGAGAGGTTTGCAGACCCTCCCTCTTGCAACAGAGGAATTCACAGTCTAATTGCTGCATGAAAGACCAAGGGCAGGTACCACTGTGCCTTCTCCTGTGGCACATTCTTTAGCATGTGAAAGTCAATGCTCTCATTTAGTCCTTTTTTTAGCATTTAAACATCTTTAATGCTCTTGTCAGACTGTTGCTCCAGCTAGCACAGTGCTTCTGTTCACTCTCTGTGATTTTCCTCCTCTTCATGCCAAAGTACTGACAGGTGAGTATTATATGTGTAGGAAGCTATTAGGCAGAAACATATGCCTTGAATATGTTTAAATTCCTTGTAAGTCACTTGATCAATGTGCAGTATTTGTGTCCCCTCTGTCTTTGCTCTAAATTCATATTCATCAACAGAAGTTGCTTGGTACTTAATGGGACACTGGGGCACTGAGTGAAGGGACAATACACAAACAGGGTGAAGAATGAGGACAAATGTAGATGAACTTCCTCCAACAGGCACAAGATGCTCATTCCTGAATAAAAAATGTGAAAAGGTCAAGTGCCCCCAGAGGTTTCTATTGTGACAGGCACTTAACCCCTTCACTCCTGGTTATCTGCTTCAGCTGCTGGGCCACTCAGTGCACAAGTGCCATTAGCATCAGTGGAATGTGGGGCTGGGAGCATCAGAGCCACCTCCCTTCCAGACAGCAGGCACTGGGTGAGCAGGAAATAATCCTTGTGGACACTGACCTTGTCAGGAACTGTGTCTAGAGATAATTATTTCCTAACATGTAAGCTTTTCATGGTCAATTGCTCCAGTATATTAGACAGAATTGTGATTTCCTTCTATCTTCAGACACACACAAGGTCCTGTCCTTCCTGCTTTGAGGGTGAAACTCAGCGAGTGCACAGACAGCCCAGTGCTCACTGAAAAGTGCTGTTTCTATTTTGCTTAAAAGAAAAAGAGTTTTGCTGCTCTTCTTGCCACTGAGCAGAAGGGATCTGGGGTATATGCCCACTCCCATGTTTTTTTGACAGACAGACATTTCCCTTTAAGCATCTAACACTAACCAGGCAACCGTCAGTGTTTAGTAATCTTCTGCTCCACCAGATTTCTTGCTTGTTGACTGATTTTGGTTTACCTTTTCCTAGCCCTGATGCCTCCATGTGTGCCCCTTGACACATCAGCAGGCATCTGAAGAGGCAGGATCAGCAGAGTATGTCAGTGCAGCCTCCAAAGGCATCAGCTTTGATTCTGTCAGGACCAATGTCAGCATGAGCAGCCAGGGGTGAAAGCAATTCTCCTGCAGGACCCTGAGAGCCCAGTCTGCCCGTGCCTGAAGTGTACTCCACAAGGGCTCTTTGGAGATTGGGAGAGTGTGAGGGAGGACACTGTTCTTCCTCCTCCATCCCAAATACTCCTCCTCACTTACTCGTGTTGTAGCTTGTTGGGCAGAGACTTGGGCATAGCAGCCAGAACCTTTTTTTGGGACAGTCCCTTTTGGAAACCCTTGGAGACACCTTATGTGGACTGCACTGATCCAAACAATAACACAAACCCAGCTCCTGCACCTAAGTGCAATTTGTAGGTGATATTTTTACAACCTGCTCCTTGTTTTGTAGCAGTATTTAATTGGTTGTAAAATAAAATTGCAAAACTAGGTCAGCTTGCCATTGGGCCCTGTAAGACTCTTTAGCTAAATCTCCAGACTTTACCTAGAAGTTAATTTGAGCCAGACTTAGGAAAATATATGTTAATATACCCAAAGTCTCGCGTGAGAAACTTGTAGGCAACGGTTTGGGATTCAGAGCCATATTCATATTCCTAAGACTAAATTCAAAGCCATCGTTTAAAAGCAGCCTTGCACATGTGTATGTCCTGATCTTTAATTAGGCAAAACTCCCACTGACATCAATAGGAGTTTGACTTGAATAAGAACTGCAGGATCAGGTCCATAATTTGGTACCTGGGATTTGATTAAGCAGCTAAATTACTAGAACAGTTTCCCCACGTGTATAATTGCCTAATTAATTTTTAAAATAGCTAAGTTCAGCACTGAGAATGGTGTACCTCTTGCCACATGAAATGTATGCTATTTAATCCAAGTTGATGGAGATATTTGGAAGAGCCTGTAGAATTTGTTTTACAGTTTTGTTTATGTTAAGCTCAGAAATAGCCCCCATTGTGTTAAAATGTCATGTTCCAGAGTAGTGCTCTGCTACATCCTAATTCTTGAGTTCTGGCTACTGTGATTGATTTTGCAGATGAGAAAACACTCTGGAGGCTGGGGAAGAACTTATTCTCTAAGATGAATTTTAAATTCAGTGCTTTGAAAAGTTTCTTTTGTCTTATCAATGATTTTTTTGTTTGTTTTGTTTAGCGCCTCAGCATACTGCCTGTGGTAGACTATATATCAGAATAAGTGTATATTATTTGCTTTTTGCTGAAATTTCAGTCTAATACTGTGGACTGGAGTTGATATATTTGCTGCAGAGGGACTTGCTTTCACAACTGAGAGACTTTGTTCTTTGTTTGAAACAGAGAACTTGTTCTGTAAGAAGAATAGAGAGATCATGTATGAGTTTCCTAAGTGGAAAAATATTGTGGAAGGACTTGCAATGCCAAAAAGTAAAATCTATTCTCCCTAAATCTATATATGCATGTGGGGGTTTGTATGTGTGTGTCTCGTGTACAGACATAAATAATTAGACTTGTGGCTGGCATGATGCACAGTGCCTACTCATACTGCTGACAGTCACTTAATAATGCATGTTCTCCCATTCTCTCCAGCTGAATTCTTAAGGCATTACCATGGGAATTTTCCCTTTTTGGGGATTGCAGCAGAGCTCCAGGACTTGCTGTTTGTGTGATGTGCATCCTGCAGTAGCTCTTACTCAGGAACTCCATCCAAGCATCTCTTGCAGAGAATGGAACCATCAGCTGTGCTCAGAGAGGAGCTCCACAGCCACGGTGAGCCTTGTGCCTTTGAGCCTTTCAGGGTGAGGGGAGCTTGGATTCTGCCATGCTCAGACCAAGGCTGGGAGCTGGAATTCCAGCACTGCACCAAGGGAAGTGGGATACAGTAAAATGTGCTTCTCAGGGAGATAGGCTTGGAGCCTTTGGAAACCATCCTGCTTCTTTAAGGATCTAAGAACGCTCGATAGGTAAACAAGTCATGGCTCTGAAGCTGGCTGTGGTCTGCAGCCTTGCTGTCTTTTCAAATGATAGCTTTTTGTCTGTTCTGTTAATGCCAGAAACTTGCCCACAAAATAAGCAATCCTGTACCCTTGAAAATTAGCAATTGGGTCCACCCAAAATGATGAGATGGTCTTAAAAATGGGAAGATTATCTTTTGTGTTTAAATTGGAGTCCTTTTAAAGGCTGTCCTGCTGTCTTGGTTTGTCAACTTTTATTCTGTATTCAGCTCATATTTTGAAGACTTTCTGTGGGGATTATAGAAAGGAATAGAAAGGATGGAAACTTTCAGCTTTAGTTTAAAAAGAAAAATAGGTAACTCTGTCTTGCAACCGCTTTTTTTCTGCAGTTGAAATTCTCTGAATCATCATGATTTAGCATCGTTAGTGATGACTAGAAGTGATGTCTATGGGTTCGGGATCCCTTGGGTTTTAAATAAAATTTGGAGATATCTTGGGTGTGTGTGTCATATCATTTCCCCCAACTCCTGCTGAATCTCGTTAAAATTGAGCAGACTCCTCAGTTACGAAAATATAAATGGTAAGAAGAAGAAGCAAAATCTATTTGTGGTAATTCAGGCTGTAATTTGTCTCCCGAAGCTGCGGGAGCGTCGCCCCTTCTCTGTGTGGCACTCTGACCTCCTCTAGCGGTGGCCACAGAGAGCCTGTCCAGCCCTGCTGGGGACACCGGGATCACCTGGAGCGGGGTCTGTGCTGGCAGACACCTCCTGCTGGGAGAAGACCCCAGTTCTCTCAGGTTCAGCCGTGTTTTCAGCTTATGCCTTGATTTTTCCCTCGGACAATAGCAGGAGTTCCTTGTCAGTGTGGCACTCGGAGGAGCCAGAGAGGTGGGTTAGTGCAAGTCTGACACTCCTGTTACCCCTTTTGTTTTCAGTCTAGGTTTCTAAAGTATGAAACCAGCAAGGAACAAATAGCAAAACGTGGGGGGTTTTCTCTTTCTTCCCCCTCTCGTTTCTAAATGCAAACATAGGGAAAAGAGCCAAGTTTCAATTTCTCCTCAGATTTATAGTCATTTTCCTGTAACTGCGGATGCTTGGAAAATCAGGAGTGATGCCACAGAGGGGAAATCTCTGTGTCGTTCTCCTCATTGTCTCGGCTCACTTGACCCTGTTGGGGCTGTGCCCTCTCATTGTGTGCTGCTGTTGGGGCTGGGAGGACAAACAAAGGGAAGGAGCTCTGTGTGGGCCCTCTCTTGCTGGGGAGCAGCCTTTGGCTCCCTGTGGCTGCTCAGAATGCAGCTCCAGGGTGCCTCCAGCACTGCTGCCCCCAGTCTGGGTGCTGTGTGCAGGGTGCACACAGTGCTGGGGTGATTCCCACTGGGCATGGCCTTCCCGCACCTGAGGGGAGAGAAAAGCTGAACCAGAACTTCAAAGAGTTCCTGAATCACATTTCACTACAACGAGAGGGCAAGAGATATTTTCTTCAGTGGTTCCTTCCATGGGACAGAAAGCAAAAAGGTTTAGTCCTGTGCTCTTCACTACGGTCTCTGGTTTGCTGTGCTATTGCATTCAAGGAGGCGCAGATGTAGTTAAGCAAAATCCTGCAGATCAGAAATGGCAGGATTAGATCTGGGGTGGCATGGGGGTGTCCCTCCCAGCACACTGGATTCTCACTTTCAACAGAAATAAGGAAAGACCAGCTCCAAAAGGGTCAAGGGTCCTTCTCTCTTAAACCCCTAAAGCCCTTCCAGCTGCTGCCCTGGACTGGTTTGTTTGTCAGAGGACTCCTGTCTAGCTGACAGTCCTTTCTCTTTGCAAAAACTCAATGGTTAGGGGCTTTAAACTGAAGGAGGGTAGATTTAGATTAGATATTAGGAAGAAATTATTCCCTGTGAGGGTGGGCAGGCCCTGGCACAGGGTGCCCAGAGAAGCTGTGGCTGCCCCTGGATCCCTGGCAGTGCCCAAGGCCAGGCTGGACATTGGGGCTGGGAGCAGCCTGGGACAGTGGGAGGTGTCCCTGGCCATGGCAGGGGTGGCACTGGATGATCTTTAAGGTCCTTTCCAACCCAGACCATCCCTTGATTCTCTAGGCAGTGAAAGCATTGTTTTAACAGCATAAACGTCTCCTGAGGCATAAGCAATTGGTTATTTTTCTTTTAGTTATATCTTTTTTTGCCTAAGTCTAGGTGACGTATTTGATTTACTGTGTTTCAAAAAATAATGTTAGTGCTGATTTTGCTACTGTGCTTTCTTTTACCTCAGATGATTTTTACATTGCAGAAATGCTGGAAATAACAGTAGTGCAACAGATTTTAACTGTATTTCTGACTGTGGGGGAAGCAGTTTAGTATGATGCATGAAAATAGGACCCTCACTCTGCTTTTGTTTCTTTAGCATTTCAGCCCAGGAAAAGATTTAATAAAAGAGTAGAAGTGAGGTAAAGACCATGAAAGACCCATGGTGTGTTTAAAACCTGCCCTAAAAATGATCAGTTGTACTTTGGTCAGTGTGGTGGGAGTACTTGGATGAAGTCCTGTGTCACCACCTGAAATCACAGGCAGTTCAGCACATCCACATGGGTGTTTGGCTTACAGTTTTTGTAATGCACTGATTTTTTTTCTTCCCCACAAGTTTCAGTTTTTAGAGGACCTCTTTGTGCTTTAGTGTTCTTCCAAAAGTTAAAAACAAAAAGAACAAACACCAGCCACCAAAAAAAAAAAAAAAAAAAAAAAAAAAAAAAAAAAAAAAAAAAAAAAAAAAAAAAAATCATCATCAAAACAGTGAAAGTTTGGAGCCAGAGTACAGATAGATGTAGTTTTCAGGAAATTTGTGGTGATTTTTGGGTTTATGAGATTTGGTCATACTGTCAAATGTTTTAAAACTTCAGCTGTCCTAAACTTGCATGTTAATGGTAGTTTTGGTAGATTTTGGATAGAACTGAGAGCTGATACCCTTGAGTCCCTGCAGGCAGCATCTGTAGGCAAAACCTCTGGGTTATTTGGTTCCTAAACTACTCCATCATCCTGTGTGCATGGATGGGATCTTGGGATTTTGCTGCATTATTCTCTTTGTGATGAGCAAAGGGGAAGAGTTAATTCCCCTAGAAAAGTTTTCTCTGCTTTGCATCCATATCAATTTCAGTGACTTCAGATCTCTTTCCTTCTTTTTTTTTTCTTTTTTTTGAGAATGGAGGGACTGTTTAAACTGGAGATTTATAGAGCATGGCAGTGCTGGGAACTTTTCTGAGCCCCAGGCAAAAACTAAACATCAGTCTATTGCCATCTCTTTGTATGGAATATTTGAAGAACTTCATTTTTATCTTAGAGCAGTTTAAGACTCTGGAGAGGTACACAAATCTCTTCTTCTCCCTATGAAATAAATCGGAGCAAATATGTATTGTTACTGCATTTTAGTACTTTTTTTGTGATCCTTTACCCCACTATTAAATACTTTTTAATTTGATTAATCCTTGTAGTGCAGGGAAAGCTGAGTTTAATTCTGTTGTGATCCCCTCTCCCAAACAGCCAACAGGATTTTCCTGAAATGGCTGAATTTGTTTGAATAAGGGTGCTTTTCCAAACAATCTGCTTTGTCTTCATTAAAAAACTGTAGTAATGGATCTGCATTTCTGTCACCTAGGGTGAGCTCAGTCAGACTGTGTTTAACTTCAGTTTCTGTTAGGCCTTTGCTGGACTGGAAACTGCTATCACAGTTTGGTTCCCACAGAGGTGTGGATGAACCTAGGCTTTGATAAGCTAATTAGACAGGGTTCTCTCACTGAAATGCATCTCCACGTCCTTTAATCAGCTCTGTGACTGCTCTTGGCTGCTCCGAATTTAAAGAGGTATTTTCTGCCCCTACCCCTCTGCCTGTTCCCTTTCCCTCGCTGTGTACTGTGGTTTGCCTTTAAATATCTTTGGGGGTGGAACCATCTGTGTGTTCTGTACATTATTGAGGATCTGGGAGGGCCTCTGGGTGCTGCCTTAATAAATGTTAAATAATAAAGCTGAGAGGAGGTGTTGCTTCCGCAGGGTCTGGGTGAAGAAATGAAGAGCAGATCCTCCTGGGCTGTCCCCTTGCTCACCCAGCTGGAGACAGGGGAGATGCTGTGCAGACCCACTGTGGCAAAACCATCCTATTTCCTTTATATCTGTATTGATGGTTAGGATCTCTGTCCCTTCAATGTTACGGGGTTTTTCCCCTGAAAAATGCTGCTGCCTTCTTCTTGAAAGCTGAGAGAGATCCCCAAAGCAGACAAGCTCAGGCAGCTCTCAAAGGATGTTGCTGCTTTTCCCTCTAACCTCTTACAGTCTCTACCTTTCCTCTGTTCTTTTTTCTGTCTTTGCCAGTAAGGCACTGTGTGCAGTCTTTTGTGAACCTTTGTGGGCCAGATTTCTCCCAGGTGCCTTTTTTCCTCCTCAGTAGCTGCAGAAGAGGCAGTGGATCTGAGGGAGAGATGCGTTTTATGATTTATGGCACTTTATAAAGTGCATTTCGCAGCAGGATTGGCAGAGCTGGAGGCTGAAGTCCACCCAGTTTTGGGGATGCAGAGGCAGGTAGGGGATGGATCTGCTCCTGGTGACTGTCCCTGTGTCATGAGCTGAGTGGGGACACCTCTGCTTGCTCAGTCCTTGCTTTCCTGCCTAAACTGTCTGCATCAAGAGCTGGGGGTGGTGCCAGGAGAGCCCAGGACCTGTCTGTGCTGGGAGCCAAGGCCATTTTATACCTGGGGCACCTCTCCAGAACCAAGGCAGGGCTCCTGCATGTGACCAGGCTCTTATCAGCTGTTGCTCTAAAGCCAGGCTTATTTTGACAACCCTTCTTCTTTCTCCAGGGGATGCCTGCTGCTGGCAGGGTATCAGCACAGCTCGCAGTGTGAGGAGCAGGGGTTTGCTCCGTGTTCCCTGGACTCTCGGATGCTCTGTCAGAGACTTCAAACAGAGCTCTTTCCCACGGTTTGTCTCTGCCTCTGGCCCTTTCTTGCCTGTAGCCTCAGGGCTGCAGCTCTCCAGCCATCTATTTATATGGCCCTCATCTGTCTTAGTCTCTTTGGCACTTATATAGCTCCCCTTGGCCCAGGGCCTGAATGCCTCCCAATCTTTAATATATTTATCTTCACACGTGCAGGCACACACGAATACCTGTGGGGTCAGGAAGTACCAGTGCTCCCACTGTACAGATGGAGGACATTAAATGGTAATTGGCTAAACTGGGAGCAGGTGGTGGCAGGGATGAAGGAAGGCTGCTCTCACAGGGTACAGAACGTGGCATCACAAGAAATGGTTCATGAGCCCCAATGCAGCACTGGGAAGATGGGTCTCCCCACTCAGACATGAGTCTTGCAGCCAGTGGAATATGAGGTCCTAGTCATGCCCTATCCCTGTTTTGGCCTCTTCATTGTTCAATCTTGCTTTCAAATATTTTTGTCCCAGTGATACAATTTCAGATGCAAAGCTTCTGTCAAATTGCCCAGCCAGGATGGGGGAAGGAGGTTAGAGTCCTCTTAGTCTGACAGTGAAAGCAAAGGGATCTTTTAGTGGCTGGGTCCTTTCCTCTTGCTCACTGGGTTTACTGTTCTTGGAGGGGGTTTGGTCCCCTCTTCTCAGTGGCTCCAAGGTGGGGATGGGCCCAGCAGTCTGAAGCACAGCCATTGGTTCAGGATTTGCTTTGTTCAGCTGGAGCACTCTGAGCAGACTCTGCTGGGGTAGGAATTTCTGGCAGCTGACACATGGATACACTGCTCCTTGGCAGTGGCTGTCCCTGAGCCTTTCCCAAAGATGGCAATGCTGCCAAGCTCATCTCCAGTGCTGTGCAAACACTACCCATCAGCAGTGTCTCCAGCACAGAGACAGTGCTTGTTGTGTTTTGGGAGCTCAACCAAAACCCTCTGGGGGTCAGGGGCAACCCCATCCTGCTCAGCCAGTAGTGCCTTGTGCCTAAAGCTGAGCTGCAGCTGACGCACCAGAGCCCCATGGCCAGAGCCAGAGTGTGGGAATGGTGAGGGGACAAGGGACAGGTCAGGTAGCTGTTGCTGGGGCTGTGCCTGGCTGATGCTGATGGACCGTGGTGCCCAATTAGTGTGGCAGCTGTTCTCTGTTAGCCAGGCTTTCCTTAGGTGCCTGCACTAATGTTCTTGATAGCAGCTAAGGAGAGAAAGCAGGAGGAAATTGCATCTATATTTAATTAGTACTGCATCCATATTTTATTACGGAGAGCCCTTAGGTGCAGGAAGATTCTCAGTGAGAATAATTGCTTTGGAGGGCTGAAGCTATTGTATGGTGTTGAGGAGGTGAACTTTGGTTTTAAAAACAAACCCAAATTCCTTCCAGGGTAACCTGGTAAAGCCCAGAAACCCTCTGCCACTCACCTCTCAGCCTCGGGCTGGAAAGCAAGTGGCAAATTTGCTCATAATTCATATTTGATTAGCTTTAATACCTTCTAATATTGCAAGCAAGAAAGGTTCAGTGGCTGCAGACAAACACCACACTGATTATTTTTTCCTTTTGATAAGCTGCCAGGACTGGAGAGGTTTTCTTTTCCATTCTCTGAGCTTACTCCTGTCTTCCAGCTGCATGCTTCTCTCCTGGCACTGAGTCCCAGCAGGGAGACACAAGGTCTCCTCTTCCCTTCCTCCCCTTCCCATGGCTGGCTGTGGCTGAGTTGACCCATGGGGCTGGCAGGGCTGGGCTGGCTGGAGCTGAGAGCACATCAGAGATGCTGCTGGCTAGAGTGGCCTTGGCAGCTTTTGAGGCCACCTGGGGGCATTGCTCCCTGGGCAGCTGGGTGGGACACGCTGTGATCATGGGGGAGGCTGGGCATGTTTTGGGATCAACCTGAGTGTGGCCGAGCAGGGCTCTGGGTCAGCCTGGCCTGAGCAGACTCTGGCAGCACAGCCATTCATGCCCTGTGGCTGCAACCCTAGCCCTGCACTTTGGGTGGGTCATTGTCACTGCTGCAGGGTCAGTGCTGCTCTGTCACTACTGCTGCTGCTGGGTCAGTCACTGCTGCAGGGTCAGTCACTGCTGCTGGGTCACTGCTGCTCTGCTCTGTCACTGCTGCTCTGCTCTGTCACTGCTGCTGGGTCACTGCTGCTCTGCTCTGTCACTGCTGCGGTCCAGCCGTGGCTCAAGGCACAGCCTGACCTGCTGCCCGCACTCAGCCCTCTGCCCTCATTACGGGCAGGTTTAGGCCAACAAGGAGACATTTTATAGTCCAGTCAGAGAAGCAAAAAATAAGCCTGTGTGTTGGAACAGCCCAAGCCTCCGAAAATATTTTGTCCACACCCTTCATGCCCCATTAGTACCATTGTGTTGTTCAGTCAGCATGTGGTACAGCCTTTCTTGTACCCTGCAGAACACATCATTTTCCAAAATGTTGTTATACTCTGTGGCTTCCATTATAATAAAAATATGCAAACAATTGCTATCCAAAGAAAACTAACTACAATTTAATTTTTAAATCCTCCTCCTTCTTCTTTCACTGATTCCACAGTTTTTCCTCAGTAGTACCCAAATTTCAGGGAAAAGGAAGGCTGAAGACAGAAGTGTTTACAGAAGGGAGCATTTCTGCCTTTCCACAACTACAAAAGAAACATTTGTTGCCTCAGATAACTCCTAAGCAAACTGCTGCCAAAACAATTAGTGTTATTTTTCTATTATCCTCCTTGAGAGTAAATAGCCATTTCATGAATATGTTAATTATCTGGTAGGTGCAGAAGATAAGTGGATGTTGTATCTCCTCAAATGATGATAACACTTCTATTGTATACAAAAATTCCAACAATGATTTTTCCCAAGTATTTGGGATCAGGTGGTTGCAGTTAAACTGCTCACAACTGGACCTTTTGCTTTGATAACTTAAAGATTTAGCAAAGATTGAACAATTGAGTAAATGAAGATTTTTTTTCATTTTTTTCAAAGAAAAAGCAGGCACATGAGCAACAAGAACCAAGTCCCTACAACAGCTGAGCTTTTAAATCGTGTTGTATTTCTGAATTAAGTTTTAAAGGCTAACAGAGAGGTTCTGGAAAAAAAATCACTTGTGTAAGTACTCCAGGGTCATATCTCTGTGTACTATTAAATACATGACATTTTTAGAGGTAAATTAACACAGTGTTATTCTATTTAAATTGGGCTGTCTGCAGGACAGAAATTATTTGTGAATTTATCTGTCAGCAAAAACTGCAGGTTACTAGATAGATATGTTTGTTTATGTTTTAAATCATCCAAATATTTATTTTAGTGAGAGTATGCTTATTTAGGCTCTGGAGAAGCAGCAAAGTGCTGATTTTCCTTTTGGAGATGTGTACATGTGTACATTTAGGAAGAAAAATTCAATATTCTACAAAGTTGAATGCACCATTGTGCCACATAATTAAAATGTAAATTTAAGTATCTATGCCTGCTTTGTGATTTTTTTAATACTTTTAAGTTAGTTGTCTTTTAAAACATGTGGTCAGCTGTTGTATTCACATATGGTCAAATGATCAAAGTCTGAACTCCTCTCTAATTGTCCCCTGCTGTTTGTCTGCTCTGTCCATGATCAAGGCCTCAGCAGGTGATAAGAAAGGCATGAGAACAGGCTGGAAGGAGAATGAACTACTGAGGGGCCCAAGCTGAAAGAAATAAAGACTTCCAGTACATCACCCTGACAGTAAAGAACCAAGAAAAAGTGAAGTCTGGTTAGTTCTTATTTTTTCTTTCTTTCTCACCCTTTTTTCCCCCTTGCTCACAAATCTGCATGTATTTTTTTAATGGCAGAATGCAAATAGGGTCGTGTCTGTGTATTCTCAGCTCATATAAAAGGCAGAACCAAACAGCCTTCTGCAGACATGTTTATTTACTTGTGAGGAGGAGGAAGCTGCTAAGTCACACAGTTTATAGTATTTCACATGTTTGTGGAAATCATTGCAATTCTTTTCACTTGTGCTTGTCATTGTTTGCCTGGAGTTCACTTTGCCAGATGGTGCTTTATTGTCACTGGTGTCCACACCTCGCTCTTGCATCACTTCAAGACCAAATGGTGTGAAGAGCTTTAATACTTAGAGGATTTAGTAAAAGTAAATCCACACTTTGTGGAAGGTTCATTCTCAGCTATTCAAGGAGGTCTAGCACTGATTCAGAGAGGGAGTAGCTGACCCCAGGAGTGAAGAAAGGGTGAAATAAATGGATTGTCTTTGCCACTCCTGTTTGTCCCCTGCTGTCTTGCAGTCAAAACGCTGATGGAAAATTAAGGATCAATATTAGATTCAGAATAAAGAGTTAACAGTTAAATAAAGGAAGGTGCATTGTCAGATTCTCCCCTCCTCCCCCCAGTCAGTGTAGAAAACAGTTGGCTGCATTTCTAAATCTACATTTCTTAGGCTTGCAGTAATGTATTTGTATGCATCATGTTTTTGGAACCACGTGAGGATTAATTTTTGAATGCAAATTCAAGCAATTTTGGCTTCTGCAGAGTAGTTTCCTAATGTTTGCAAACACTGTCGCTCAGATGCAAGAGGTGCCATTGCCCCGTTTTACAGATGAGGAGGCAGTGGCTGGCTGAGAAAGGAGTGAGTACTGCTCAGACTGTCATTCAAACGTGGGGTTTTTGGGCAATCTATATTTCATTATTTAAAACAGGACTGAGTGCCCATTTCTCCAATTTTGCAGGTAGCTGGAGTCTGTCCGAATGACTGCAGCAGTAAGACTGGACAGAGGGAGAGTGTCTTTGCATGGACAGGGAGTATTTCAGCAGGAGGCAGGCGTGAGAGGATTTAGAGGATATTACACAAAAATCCTTGTGCTGGTCAGGCTATCACATGGCTGCTGGAAAACAGGCAAACGGGGTATAACCACAAGGAGAGAGCACACACCACAGCTGCAGTCCCTGCAAGGACGCAGAGCTGTGCTCAGTGCCACGAGGTTTTTTCTGGAGTCAGCTCCAGAGGGTTCTCCTCGTGGGCTATGTGGGTTTTAGGAAGGACATTTGGAGTGGGTTCCTGATAGAAGGGGAGATCTCCTAACACTGATGCACAAGGAGGGTGATGGAGAGAGAGGATTATGATCATGTCTCTGCACGGGGCAAAAGGTGAGAGAGACTCGAAACAAAGGGTTTGAAACATTTTGACCGTGAAAATTTGTGGAAGTGAGGGCCCCAGTCCGCCGGGGGGCTCTGCTGAATAGTGCCTGCCTCATCAGTGACCCACAGAAGGGAAGTACCCCTGGGACATATTGGCTTTCCTTTTCTCCCTCCTGCTCCCCTCTGCAGTGTGAGCTGGTTCCACTTGGTCGTGCTCAGGTGCCCTCCTGGGCGGGGCTGGTGGCAGTGGCTGAGGAGTGGCAGCACAGGCTGTGTCGGACGGGAGGTGGGAGAGCTGTTTGCTCTCAGAGCCTGCCAGGCGAGGGCACAGCAGCAGCACAGTGTGGAAATGAGCTCCAGAGGCAGCAGAGGTGTCAGGAGTGGCTGTGTGGTGAAGTGTGAGGATGTGGTGACAGATGAGAGACAGGGACAAACAGAGCAGGCAGGGCAGTTAGGCACAGTGGTCTTTTTCTGCTGCAGATTCTTCCTAGGCAGGCTGGGGCACAGCAGATGCAGGGAGCTGTGTTCCTTATGCCTTGTTTGCACCTTCAGGCTCTGCTTTTTATAAAATGGGTGATGCCAGGTTATCAGCCTGTCCAAGTTCCTTCACTCATCCAAGCCATGACCAGTGTAAATGGAATCTGGAAAGATAATCTGCATTTCTTGCTGCTTGCTTCACAGCCCACAGTGGCTGGAGCCCAGACCTGGCTGCTGCATTTCTCCCACTCCACCTTTATTACTGCAGAGTAACTGCAGCTCCTTCTCTGGGGTGCAAAAGATGGAAGATTTTGTTTTTGTGGGAATTGTTGAATTCACTCTACTTCTCCCCAGTATTTCTACCACATGCATTAACATCCCTGCCCAGTGAAGGCTGTGTGATCCTGTTTGGTCTGTGAGCTTGATGTAGGGATCTGAGGAGGGGTTTTTAGCTGGAACAGTGAGTTCTTACTTGGTTAGTTTGGCCTTTTCTCTTGACTCCAGCTGCTTCTGCCTCATGCCCTTCTGAGCATGATTTCAGAGCAGGAGGGGTGTTCGCACAGCTGCCTTACCCTTGTGCTGCTATCCAAGACAATTTGTACAGCAGGTACCTGAGTATTAACAGAGCTGAGTATTGGGAATTCACCCTTGGCTGCTGAGGGTGTCCCACACATCCCATGTACTGCTGGATCCATCCCCCTGTGGGTGAAATACAGCCTTTCTGGCAGGACTTGCCCTGCCCTAATGACCTTCCTGTAAATATTTATTGTCCAGAACATCTAGAAGTAGGAAATATCTACTGTGATGGCAGACACACAATGGGAACAGAGGCAGTCAAATTTAACCAGCTTACACATTTTATCCTCTGTCATTTGGTCCTCTGCTTCCTTCTGAATAAAACTGGCAGTGCCCAAAGAGAGCTGTTGAGAGTCACCTTTACACCTGGAACATTCTAAGCTGGTGTGGCCTGTCTACCTTCAACACACCTGAGATGTTTCCTTTTCACAGAGAATTCCCAGCCTTGTCTGTAGATGTTAATGGGAAGGTAAAAGTGAATTCTATTTCTGGAATAGTTGTTTTTGTTGAACATGTGGATTTTAATGTATACAACAATAGCATTCAGAAGTACATTGAATTCCATAATTGGGAATGTTGAGAAGCAGTGGATGGAAATGCTTTTTGTCTAATACTGCATTAACCTTGCAGACTCTAATGGTTCAGTTAGGAGTTACTGGTCACTGTAACTGTGAATAAACTCACATATTCTTGTTTTCATATTGGTTCAGGTTCCTTTCCTGGCAGAAGCTGCTCTTTCTGCAAGCCCATGGAAAGTTGTTGAGCAGAGAGCTCTCCATGCTGCTGCTGATAGCAGGTAGTATCACGCTGTTTTCTTGGAAAATGCATTTGGATGCTATTTTCTAGAATAAACAAGTTAAAGTGGTCAACAAATAAAATAGATTCCTCCCACTTCTCTCCTTCCCCCATGTGCTTATAATAAGTGGCTGAGGTAAAAAAAAAGTAAGTGGTTGATTCTCACTCTTGCAAAAATGGTCAAGAAAATTACAAAGCCAACAAAATCAATTTTCAGGTTTAATAGTCCACAAGCCCAAGGAATTCTGCGCAGCACTCCCTGGCGTCTGGGTGGGTGTTTAATCTCTGAAGTTCTGTACGGAGGAGGCATGTTGAAAACAAGAAGTTTTTGGTGGGGTCAGTGCTCTGGGAGGGTTGGGATCAACAGGAGGGGCATGGTTTGTTTGCTCTCAGTGGTTTTGGGCTGCAGCTCTGAGCAGTGACTTTGGTGGGAGGGGGTGAGGTGCTCCTGGGGCTACTTTTGTGCTGCTTTATGGGGAACTGAAGGGGGCAGGTCCCAGTTCTCCTTCCTTGGCATCCTTATGTAGGAAGAAGGATTTGGTTTATTGCTTTGCCAGCTTGTTGTGAGAGCTCTCTGCAAGCAGAGATTTTTGAGGGAGCACCCTTGGGCTGAGCAGGGCAGGCCCTATGCTGTGGATTTATTTTGTGTAGGATGTGATCCTGCAAGAGGCTCCTCCTGGCTGCACTGGAGTGACAGTGAGAGCCCACCCTATCCCTGCACGGTGCCTCCAGCTGACCACAAAGAAGGGAGTGTGAGGCAGAGGAAAAACAGGAGGCTTTAGCAGAGACTCCCTGGGAGGATTTTGGCTGCGGCAGGGAGGAAGGACCTTTCTCTCCACTGTGGGTTGAGTGCTGGGATAATGAGGAGAACAGCCCTGATGTGCAGAAATGCTGCCTGTCAGAATGACTCCTCTGCAAGTCTACTTAAAAATCATTTCCTGTGTGCCACCCTGAAATTCATCTGGCAATTAAATGATAAGGTTAATATGTTACATGCATGGAGGCCAGGAAATTTGAAGGCGGTGTTGCCATAGCAAATGAATCTGCTCCCTCCTGGGCATTGGCAACCCTGTGGGGTCAGCCAGGGCACGGTGCTGGGGGTGGGAAATGCCATCAGCCTGGGAGCAAAGGGGTGGGAAAAGTCATAAAAATGTAGAAATAACCCTAACTCTTTGATCTTGCTGTGTGCTGTCGGTGGAGGAGCAGTGAAAGGTGAAGCTCCTCTCGTTGTGTGTGTCAGAGGGAGCACTGGGGATGTGCCTGTGGGGGCAGAAGGGCAGGGCTCACTGCTGCCTCAGCTGCTGTCTGTGCTCTGGGGTGCTGCATTCACTGGGAAAAGGAGTCTGCAGTGCAGTTCCAGTGTCCTCCTGCAGCTCCCACAGCTCAAATTCCAGGGCAGAGAGGAGGTGCCTGCTCCAGAGAATAGGTACTCCAACAGCCAAATATCCTCAAATGACACCACACCTTGAACGGAACCCAGAGGGGTTCTCTGGCTCTTCCACAGATTTTGAAGCCATTTAATTCAAATCTGAGGATTACAGAGCACTTGCTTTTGAGCACAATGTGTTTGTGAGCATTTCCACTGGTGCCCAGGGGGAGGTGGCAGCTGGAGCTCAGCTCTGTCCCCTGGGCATGTGACCAGGAGCAGCAGGTGCTGTCACCCCTGGGGACCTTGGGTCCTCCTTCCTCATGCCTGCAGTGTTACTGCCTGTTTCTCTACAATGTCCAGGTTTTGTTGGTCTGATGATTTCAGGCTATTGGAAAGCCCTGTGGGGAATGATGTGGCTTCTCTTAACTACAAAATGTAAAAGGAATTTGGTGGGGAAATCAGAAATGATGACTTGGCTTTCCCTGTTTTAATGGACTAAGTGTTCAAACCTCAGTAATTTTACAGAGATTGTGATTCTTGTTTCAGTCTCCAGGCCTCACCCCTGAGTAGTCTCTGAGTCTGTTGTTTTGCCTTTGAGAAATGGTTTGGTTTTCTGTTGCTATTTTTTCAGAATAGATCTGTGCTTAGATATTACCACAAAAAACAGGTAATCTTTTAAACTGAAAACAATGTCTGCTGGTTGCTGGCAGATCCCTCTCATCTGGGAAAGGCTCTTGGCTCATGTGCTGGTTATCCCTGCTGAGATAAAGTGAGCAACTGGAGCAAATGAAGCACTTATGAAGTGTGTTAGAGCTTCTCCCTATAGTATGCAAACGAACTGCAAATAATCTGTGTTCCTGCAGGAAGTCCTTTATGAAAAGCAATGGGATGGAAAAGGAGATGGAGGCCTTGGCACTTGGTGAGATGTTCTCATGGAGGGCACTGAGTGTGTGTGGTTGGGGTATGATAACAGAACTCTGCCTTCCCTGGAATGTTGTGGCTCTTGGAGGCAGGAGATGAAAGACATAGAATGATAAAGTGGTACATCTCAGGGCATTTTATTTTATATTAAAGCTTTTTTTTTTTTTCCAGCAAATGCATACCAAATGTCAGAGGGAAAACCTATTGTGTTACCAGGCTAATGTTAAAACATGCACAGAGATCATGAAATTGTGTTATTGTACTGAGATGGCATCCTGATATTGGTTTATTTGAATAAATTACAGGTATTTGGCAATGGTGTCATAAGAATTTGGAATAAGAAATCTCGCAAAGGTACATGATGCCCATGCCCTGAAAGGCAGTGTTTATGGAGAAAGCGTTTTCTTCACACCGTTGTTCAATGTTGAAACAATTCTCTTCAATTTATGTTCCTTTATTTTTAACGGTGCATAATAACGTGGTGTAGCATTGGGAACTTGGGGCAGATAGAACTTGAGCAGATTTATCTCACTGCACACAACATTTTGTTGTTGGATGCAGCAGTAGTTGCCATAGCAACTGCATGATCCCAAACTATTATGAAACCTCCAAGAAACAGGTTGTCTTTTAAAAGAACTGCAAGCAATTTAACTTTATTCCACAGCAACCATAACTTCAGGGGATAAATGATATCTCCAAATGTGGGCTTCTCTCCATATGGGATCTTCATGGTTTATTTCAATGATGGTATTTTTTCACTTTGCTGTAATTTTTTTATCATAATGTATTTTTTCTGAGCTGACGGAATAGAATATTAGTTCTATATAGCCTGATAGTGTCTAAGGACTCTTACAAATGTTGAGATCTTCCTGCTACCACTTAAAAAGAGAAGAAAATCAGGGAAAAGACCAGTGGCATTTTTTCCCTCTGCTTGTTTTGTCATGAAATAATATATCCCAAATAGAGATGAATTTAGCTTTCTAACAGCCATGACCAAGGTATTGTCCCTGCTGCACTGGTGGATGAATTGCTCTGCTGAGGAGTTAACAGAGTTCTGGAAGACTAAAGATGAGTCTGTTGAGAGGTGGGACTGGGTCTCATGAGTGGTTAGGAAAACCATGAACTAAATCCCTGCAAGCAAAATTTTTGATGGGAGGTGACAAAATAAAACATGTATTTTTTTGCAGCCATGTCCTGCTCCTGTAGACAAATCAATATCAATAACCAGGTGTATCAGTGGTAGTTCACTTGTATGTGGTATTTGGCTCAGATGGTTTATTTTTGTAATTCCAGACTTATTTTCTTCCATTTCTTTTAGAAAGGTCATGGTGATGCGTCCCAGCTCCTGAGAGAGTTGGGACTGTTGAGCCTGGAGAAGAGGAGGCTCCAGGGAGACCTTAGAGCCTCTTGCAGTGCCTGAAGTGGCTACAAAAGATCTGGAGAGGGGCCTTTCAGAAGGCAGGTGTCAGGGAAAGGAGAAATAGCTTCCAGGGATAGATGGGATATTGGGTAAGAATTGTTCCCTGTGAGGGACAGGGTGCCCAGAGAAGCTGTGGCTGCCCCTGGGTCCCTGTGAGTGTTCAAGGCCAGGTTGGATGGGGCTCTGAGCAACCTGGGACAGTGGAAGGTGTCTCTGCCCATGGCAGGGAGGTGGAACAATATGAACTTTAAAGTTCCTTCCAACCTAAAGCATTCTATGAAATCATGTAATGTATCAGTTGGGGAACTACAGTGTGTCTGTGAAAATAAAAGAACTCAAGAGAGTTTTTCAGTTCCTATTAATAACCCATGCAGAGGATCTCCACACAGTCAGGTTAACTCTTAATGGGTTCATTTTCTTGCAATTTATTACTTGTTTTGTGGGGCCAAAGAGCCTTAGTTGTGCTCCAGGGTGTCAGGGAATGCACTGGAATAAAACAAAATGTTTTGTCCTCAGACCACTTCCAAAGTGAGTCTGATACAAGGGGTTACAGAGAGGGGTGTGTGAGGGGCTGATAAGAAGGCTGGTCTGTGGGTGTCTCTCAGGAAAAGCTCTTTAGGTGCTGACAAGCTGTTTGTTTGTTTGCATGGTGGCTCAGGAGGCTTTGAAGGCTGGCCTGAACACAAACAACAAGGGCACTTTGTAGGTGGGAGCTCTTCCTTGCAGGAGGGGCAGCAGGGGGAAAGCTCGGAAGGGATTTTGTTTGGAAACACAGAATATAGAGTAGGGACATGCAGGGGAGCAGGAATTCTGTGTAAAACACACCTTTATCAACTCTTCCCCTTATTCATCATTGCTGTGAAGAGGAATCTCTGGCTGTCCCCCGAAGGTGGCTGCACTTTGAAAAACTCAGGAACATTATTACTGACTTCAGCTGGGCTTTCCCAGGCTTGCTCCCTGAGAAATCCCAGTCTTCTTATGTGAGTGGCTGGCTCTTTTCCTCCTCCAGGGAGAGGGCTGGGATGTCTGCACAGAGAGCTGCCATACCTGCTGGGAATGGCTCAACCAGAGACCTGGACCAGGGCCCACTGCCAGCAACCTGTGCCTAACAGATGTGGGGATGAGCTGGGGAAAGGTGGATGCTGAAAAGCAGCCACTTTCTGGTTATTTGAGTCCAAGTGCTATCTGTGACTTGGGAGTTCTGAGACCTACTTGCTGTGCATCTTTATAAGGAGTTGGTGTATCTTTGCCAGCCTTAAGTGCTCAAAATTCATGAGTTATTCCTCAGAAGGCTCATGAGGATGGGTTTTTTTTTTTGTTTTGTTTTTTTTTGTTTGTTTGTTTGTTTGTTTGTTTGTTTTTTTGTTTTTTTGTTTTTTTTAATGTTGCATGTGTTGTCATCTTTATGAGCTTTTAGGTCCATCCATGTTGCCTATTTTAGGGTTTTATTTGCAACTGAGAATCGGAAACTTATTTTTATATCACATGTTCTTTTTTTGTACAGAGCCTAGATTTGGGTGAGTCACGTGCCCGCAAGTTCTGAGGCTTCCTGGAAGCTGTTGCAAGACTTGGGATGAAGTTGCAGGAGTGTGCAGTGCTGCTGGGACAAGGAGGCCTTTTCATCCAGCATCCTTTTGGGTCACATGGGTATAAAATGTGCCTGAACTGGTCTTTTCTTCCCTCCAGGGTTTGGGCTGGGTAGGAGGCTGATTCCTGATAGTTTTTAATAGGGTGTTTGAAAGCATGATTTTCTGAGTTTTACATGTCATTTGCTCATATTTTTACTATAATCATGTTTTTATTCCTCTTGTAGCTGTAGAAGTCTTCAGGATATCCTTAATCTGTATGGTGGGAAATGGGCTGTTTGCAAATTAGTAACAAACTATATAATTACTTTGCTTTCCCTTGAAATGCTAATCTGAAGCTTTGATGACCACAAAATTCCCATGTAAAGCCACATCAGCTGCATTTGTTGGATCTATTTAGATCCCTGCTTGGTATCTAAAAGGGGCAATAATGTCTGCAAACATCTCTGGCCACTTCCTCCCACACACTGCTTGCTGTGGGCTCCTGTCTGCTTGGATATCTATATTCAGCACAACTGTAGGTGTGAGCTTTTGTGGTTTGACCAGTTTCCATAAGTTAAAGTTGCTAAGGATGACCACAATGATAATTTAATAGGAAATGCTGAGCTAGTGGTGAATTTTCTAGAAATACCTGCAAAGAAAATACGGAGCATTTGAAAAATCATGGGAAAAAGTGTACATTTTGAGAACTTGAAGCCATGAGAGGAAAAACAGTTTGTAAACTAGTGCTAATCCTGGTCAGTGTTGTAGAAATTCATGTTTAACAATGATAAAAAGTTTGTGGTGATATAAAAACTCTCAATGTACAAATCTTGAACTGATTTCATTTGTCCACTCTAGGTCCAAGGCTGCTTGACTCTTCTTCATGGGCTACCCTGGTGTCATCTGTAGAAGGCAACTGAATGACCTCAGGTCCAGCTCTGTCTCACAGCATCTCCAGAGGTTTTTTCCTCCTCTGACCTGAAAGCACAATCCCAGAGCAGACAGGCTGAGGGTGAGGCAGACTTTCAGCAGTCTCCAGCCCTTTTGTGTGGTGGGGGAGATGCCAGTGGAATATGCTGTGTTGGCTTCTCCTGGAGCATGCAGGGTGTGCTGGTTGTGTGAGCCTCCTCCTCCTGTCCTGAACTTCTACAGCTGCTGGCTGGGTTATCTTCACTCTCTCCTAATCCCTTTGAAAAATTGGAGTAGATTCTCTTTTGACAGCCACTGCTGCTATTGCTCCTTTGGTGGAAAGCCATTTCAATATCCCTGTTATTGTTTTTTGGGGTCTGCCACCTGGATGGAACAGTGGAAAAGGGGTAACTGGGAGGAAGGAGGTGCCAGCAAGGGGACAAAAGGAGAATGCTCGTGAGGAAAGCCCTGACACCCTGCACCTTCATTCCTTCCTTTTCTGGGGTTAAGCAAGTGAGGAAAGCTCTGACACCCTGCACCTTCATTCCTTCCTTTTCTGGGGTTAAGCAAGTGAGGAAAGCCCTGCCATCCTGCACCCTATTCCTTCCTTTCCCGAGGTAAGCAAGATGCAAGAGGACATGGGAGAGGGTGTTGCTCACAGAAACATCATGGTGCCAGGTTTTTCAGCCCTGGCTTTGTGTTTGACATCTGCTGGCAGGAGGAGCAGTTTGAGGGTGGTTATGAGCCGGGACAAAGGGGCCGTGGGGGTGGGGATACTCGGGATCGGTTACAGCCCAGTCACCCTTGGAGGAAAGCAAACAGGGGAATAAAGGTCACACAAGAAAGTGAGGATGTCATCTTAAAGAGAGCCTCTGCTGCACAGGATCGTCTCAGGCAGTGCTGCTGAGCATGTTGAAAAGCAAAGCAATAGCATTGGGGTGGAGGAATTCCCAGTGCATCCCCCACCTCCAGCCCCCTCACCTCTGTCTCCAGATCAAAAGGGCAGCAGCAGTGCAGCCTCCTGTCTGCAGGAGAACACAGCCTGTGCAGGGAGCTGCCACATGGGAAAGCTGCTCTCTGAAGACGCTTGAAAAATAAACAATGGCACATAAGCACAGTGTGAGGTGGTTGCCTGGGTCTCAAAGAGCAGGAGGAAAGGAGAAACCAAACCATGTGTTCTTGGGGTAGGCAAGAGCCTTCCCTTCCTCTTGAATGGCAGAGTCTTCAGTTCCCTGTGCTTTTCAGACCTGAGGTAGCATTTCTAGGAAAGGCACTTTGGTAGAGAGTGATGCTGCATGCAGTGTAGTGCTGCAGGGTTTGCATTTTGTCACACTGCTTTCTGTCTTCTGAAGACTAAAATGGCCCAGCACAAACCATCCTGCAGAGTACCCTGGGGAGCAGGGTGTTAATGGGATGTGCCAGCAGTGTTTTCTTATCTTGAGCGTGTGATGGAAAATACTGGGAGAATTTGAGGGTTTTCTGTCCCCAAATTCTTGGCATTATCCTGACCTCTTTCTGCACCTGCTAAAATCTCTCTCAGTGGGTTGGTTTTAGTGATAGTTAGGGAGACCAAAGTGGTGAACAGTTCCTGAAAGTCACACTGATGCCAGGTGCCTGAGAGGATGTGTAAGGGCTGTTTTTCCCCCCTATCTCTGTCTGGCTTTCCCAGGAAGCTGTTTTCCTGCACGTCTGGTGCTGCTGACCCACCACATGGGAAGCCTTGAGTAATCCCACACTGCTCTGAGCATGTTTGAGAAGTTCTGTATGACAAGATCGCTGAGTGTCCTGCCCTTTGCTCTGCCCCCTCTCGTGTTTGTCACATCTAATAATGGACAGAAATGTGCTGTGTGCCACTGAACACGGGGAATTTGTTTGTATTCCATGTTTGCCACAGCCTTTTAATTTGAGGAGGGAGCGTGGGAGCAGGGAATGGCCAAGAACCCTTCTCTCTGGTAACTCTGCTGTAGGCTGGGTGCAGTTCTTAGGGGATGATGTGAACTGGAGCTGAAGTGCTGGGCTTTAGAGAGGCACTCGTGTCTCCAGGGGCAGTGCTGAGTGCTTTAAAGCCCTGTGTCTGTTCCAGTGCTGGGGAAGGGTGGCTAAGACAGGTCTGTGCTCTATTACTTGGGCTGGGGGTGTCGGGCACTGCATCCGAACAAGGATGTTGTCACATTTGATTTGGCAAGGGGAGTGCTGTAGGAAGATCACTCAGGCTGTCTCCAGCCCTCATCCTAGATGCTCAGACATGCTTTGGGAGCTGTGCTTGTGCTGCTGCCAGGTGCTGGACTGCCCAGATGCAGGCAAAGTGGGCTTTTGTCCCTAACCTCAATGCTGGTACTCCTTGAGCTTGTTCCTTGCAGAGATCCCATCTAGTTAGGTAACAATAATAAGGTGTCACAGTGCAGGAGAATCCTGACTTGTGAAATCCTGATGGTTTTTCCATGCTTACATATTTGGTTGTTGAATGTGTGTATCTGACTCTAATTTCTGTGCACTTGCTCTCTGTTCCTGGATGTAGCATATGTTGTTCCAACAACCACCTCCCATCTTTTCTCCTTCCTTTTTGTTTCTTTCCTGCACATTCAAAACATGGTGAGTGAATACATGTAGCACAGCAGGTCTTTGGGGAATGTGACTAATTGAAGGCTCTTTCCTCAAGACATGTAAAACAAAACAAAAATTAAAGAGGCCTTTAAACTAATTCTGAAGTCATAGATGTTGCTAAAAAAATTGGGGTTTTTTTATGAGGAGGAGGGGAGAAATTAAGACTTACTTGGAAAAGGTGGAAAAGATTTGTGGGGAGATAATTTGTGGCCAGTTTCAATATTAGGCATTTTGGCAGGCTGAGATCAAGATTAGGTTGAAGACTTGAATTGTCTCTATTGCCTAGTCTGAGGGAAAATGGGACTGGTATAGCTGGGATGTTGGCAGGAGAGGAAGGCAAACATAAGGAATTATTTCTTATGAGGCCTCTTTTCCCTCCTTAGCCTGGATTAAAGGGGACAAGGTCTACTTTTGGACACATGTGAGTATTCAGCAGTCAGCAGGGAAGCTTCCACAAGGCAAATAAAGTCTCTGACATATCAGAAAGGCATCTGCCTTGTTCTGTAGACTTTGTAAGAAGTGTGAGATCTGAAATAAGACATGGAAATGAGGTGAATTGTGCCACTAGGATAACATTTGAGAAGCATCTGGTTCAGGATTGTACAATGCCTAGCATGGGTGCTTTCTGTGACAGTTCCCCTCCAAGGCTCGGTTCCATTTGCTTTAAGTCAAGCCTCTTCCAGGAGTGTATTGCAGAGATTTCTGAAATGATGGTCAGACAGGAGTGGGATTGTGAAGCACGAGGGCTTTGTCAGCCTGATGTTGCACCCAAGTGAGGGAGCTCTGTGACAGGAATTCCACTGCTGCTGGGACCTGGCTGGCATTTCCAAAGGAGCTTTTGTGGATGCACTGACTTTTTGCACAGGAGGAACATCCTCTGGTATGGCTGAGGTCAGGATATGTGCCAGAATTTGTGCTGCTCATGGGTAAAACCTGATGGTTATCTATTATCCAGAATATCTTAATAATATCTGTAGGGTATTTTTTCTGAGACACACATTTTTGGATGACTGTTCTTGTCTTTATTTATGTTTTCCTAAGCATTCCCAATATCCTTCTCACTTCCAGCTGGGAAATGGAAATACAACAAGCTTTTATTTCTTTATCTGTTTTTTATTTTGCCTCGTGGTTGTTGTGAGCTTTGTTATCTCTGCTGTGCTTTGTGTGCCAATAACTTCTGATATGAAGCAGTTCAATTGCAAAAATGAAGAAACAAAAAAACACCACACAAAAGCACCAAAAATATATGGAAAACCCCACCCATTTTACAGTGTCCATGAACATCCACTAATGCAACATTTGCCAAATGGATGGGGAAATTGGTGGGGAAAGGAAAGTCACTTAATGGCCCAACCCTGGTATTGCAAGTAGCTTCCCTTTCAGATTTCTACCTTTCATCATCAGAGCTGTCAGATTCAAACTTCTGCAGTAGGCCAGCCTTAGTCAGGAATAATCTGCCTTCACATCAAACTGAGACTCTGCTGTGAGGGTGCTAAGGCACTGGGACATGCTGGCCTGAGGAGCTGTGGATGACCCATCCCTGAAGTGTTGGAGGGCAGGTGACTGAAAGGTGAATATTTGTCCCAACCTGTGCAGAGCAGAGCCCTGTGTAACTCAGGCCACTCTGGAGGGGAGGAGAAAGCTGTTGCTAGATCTGCTCTCTGCTTTGAGTTGCAGTTCTTACACCAATATATGATAACACTCACTCCATTGGTTTTGGTATTATCAGCAAAATGTGCCAGGCATTTTGTGGTAAGATGATCTTGGTTTGACAAAATTTGTGGGGATTTTTTCAAACTTTGCTCTTTCTGCTCAATGTCTCTGTGCCCTGTGGATGCATATGGATTATACTCTGTAAAATTGTTCTTATCTTAAGTAGGGTGTGGATGGGATGAGAAAAGGAAGACTTTGAAGCAATGTGTTATAAGCTCATCGAAAGCTTGGAGCCTGATAAAGTTTCCATTTTAAAAAATAGGGTAAATTCCAGACATTTTATTCCAATTTGGGATGAAACTGTATCAACATTTTAACAATTTCCATGGTGACTGGAAAATCTTGTTGACCGAAGGAAATGGCCTGAACATGATGGCATTGTTACCTTGGTAGGAAGGGAAAGAAAATTAACATTAAATCAAAATTACTGATACTGCAGTCAGTATTGCTTCAAAGACCTGATGACTTAGTGCATCATCAACAGAGACTTGCAGTAAGATCTCTTACTTACAATTTACTCTCTGGATTTGTCTCTTACCAGTAGTTTGGGGAAGTACAGCCAATGAGTGAAGGTGGCTCTGGGCAGCCAGTTCTCATGTCCTGGTGTGATTGCATTGGGAATTGGGGTGCAAGAATGGGACAGCCTTTCCCAGGGAGTTGTGTGAGACCTTTGTGCACCTTTTTTTTTTATAATACACTTCACCCTTTTGAAAAGTAGCTCTATTTTTTTTTTTTTTGAGAGGAAATATGGGTTTTTGGTTTGCATTTTGAAACTTGTCTTCTCTTCCAAAGGCAAACTTGGCACTGTGAACCTGCAAACTCCAGCAGGCATCCAACACGTGCTTTGGAGAAGGTGATTATTCTCAGTCACTGGGGTAGGTGTCTTTTCCTGTGAAGATTTTTGCTGCCATTAAGGAGTGATGTCCTAAAGGGGTTCGTATTTTTAGCAGCTGTGATTTATGTCCTGTGGGCTCTGTCTTTAAATCATGCCTCAAAGAGGGATAGGTTATTTTACAGAGAAACCCATAAAGTAATATATGCTTCTGGTGTGACTTTCTTTAAAGCTGTGCATTAATTCCTGAGCACTGAGGTCAATGCCTCTGCTGAGATCTGCAGAATGGCATTTCCATACTGGGCCTTATTTCATGCTGATGTGAGAAGCAGGAAGTAATATTTACCATATGGAGATACACAGTACTATTAAAAATAGTGATAACAACCAATTAATACAAATGCAGTGCATTTTAAAAATTACTCTTTTTCCCTTTTTTCAGAGTACTTAAGAAGACCTCCAATTTACAGAAAAAGTAATGGGAGCGCTAATGAGAATTCAGGTTTTGTAGGGATCAGTTTCAGCCTCTGCTCCATGTACAAACCTCTGGTTGCAACTTGGTGGAAAGCTGCTGGCTTTGGAGTTCTTGCTTTTGCCCTGGAAATGTACTTGTTCTGCTGGCTTAGAGACACCTCTGGATTTTCCTGTCTCTCCTCAGTTTCTGTGAGCAGGAATGCAGATCAGACAGAGTGCAGAGGAGGCTGATTTGGGACTTCACTGGGATATTTCCTCCACTCCCCAGTGCCCCATGCAATGCCATAATTTATAGCTCTCCGAGTCTGCCCCTACTTCTGAGGTGAGGATTTGTAGGTGAGTTACAGACACTAAAGCTTAGGGATGAGGCCTTCTCAGTGGTGTCATCCAGTGGTTCTGATTTGGCAAATAGAACTTAGTTCATTTTGGGTGTAAGGAAATGGTGAAGTGTCTCTGATGTGAAGACACTTTTGGAGGAGTATAAGAAGGCTGTAATTTTTCTCATGTGTAACTATGGAGGCATGCTTTGATATCAGAGAATTGCTTTATAAATGAAGCTGTGAGAAACATTTAAATGTTAAGTATCCTTCATTCAAACGCAGAATGTTTATGACGATACTGTTAATAAAGCATCTTTGCCTCTCTGACAGAGACCGGACTTAGGCAGGGTATTTGACAGTGGAAAGGACTAAGTAAGTGAGAAAAAGATGTTTTCAGTGAGTTACTTTGAATTTCTCTTACATGCCCTTTTCTTTTAAGGGTTTTGTGATTTGCTCCAGCAATTTGCTGAGTATTAAAGGGAACAATGGACAGGGCCCTCTTTTTACAAAGACAAAGAAACAAAGATTTGAAGATTTTTCAGATTGCTTCAAAAATAGCTTGATGAAGATGGACATTACATCAATTGGAATATTTAACTAGAGTGACCCCCACTGAAGTGATGTCAAGGGTAGTAAGTAATACAATTGTCACATTGTATGTAATCACTCCTTTGTAAGCTACTGAGGCACAATTATTTTAAGTAAATTGAAATGTCTAATAGGGACTATGCTGTTTTTCTTTAGCTAAAAATAGTAACATCAAATACTTATTTAATCTTTAAAATATTTTAACACCAAGACTGGATAATTTCACTCTTTTGGTTTTATTCTTTCTAGCTAGTGTCTTTGCTCTGAAGCTTTCTCAGGATACAAGTATTTTACCAGTCTCCTTTCAAACGATGAAGTTATTAACCACTTAAGTTGATTATCTCCCTGAAAAGATTAAAGAGGTTTCATTTTTTGAATGGCACTCTTGAGACTTGGCTCAAGTGTTTGTGATTTGGAGTAGCTGCAAAATTGTTATAAGAAATATGACTCAAGAAAAAGCTTCTAAAATACCCACACTCCCAGGAAGCAGTTTTAGGTCCTGAGTTTCTCTTGCTGCTGCAGACAGCCAGCACTGCGCTCCTTGTCCTGGAGTGGCAGGATGGTCTTCTGCCCTTGGATTCTCCTTCCATCTCCAGGAACAGATCAGGAAAAATGTCAGGCAGGTGCCACCTGTGTCAGCACAGTCAGGCTTTGCTGTGAGTGTCCCTGAGAAAATGCTTGTGCTGGAGTCTTCCCCTCCACACCTGCTCTCCTTAGGCTGCTCTGTCTGAACCCCCTTTGGGTGGGATTTGCAGGAGCTGAGCCTAAACACCTCTCCTCCCAGAGCTCTGGGCTTTACTGTTACGTGTAGCATCCCAAATCCTTCATCTTTGACCCTGGTGTTCCACTGGATTCTGGTATTTCAGCCTTTGAAAGATTTTATTCTATTCATCAAATATGCACAAAAATGTCATTGAAAATTCCATTCATTGTCAAGGCTATTGGTGCTTCCAGTTTGCTGCCAGGGGTGCAGCACAGAACTGTTTTAGTTGGATCAAGGAAGATGCCCAGTTACAAGTTAATTTTCTCCTTAGATGTTCAAAGACAAGTCCTCTTGTAGTACGTCAGCATAATTTTCATATTTTTCTTAATTATTAGTTGTTCTAAAGCTGTTTGTTTATGAAGCTGTTGCTACCCTTTTGAGTCCAAGTATTTATAAGTAACATATTTGGCACATGTTCTTGAGGGAACCAAGCCCTGCCAGTCAGACAATGACTGATGTTTTGGTGTTGGTCCAGTGCCCGTGCCTGTGAAATTGCCTGAAAACTCTTACAATGAATTTCCTGGATATGGCCACAGTGAGCTGGAAAGCAGTGTTGTCTCACAGATGGATTTGCCAAGACTATCTCATCACTCATCACTCCTCCCTTTGGCAGCAGGAATCAGAACTTTGACCTGTGACTGTACAAGAAAGAAACATTGCTGCCTGAGCTTGAAAAAAAGGAAAAACTTAGTGACAACCTTCATAGCATTTGATAGTTCCTTTCCTCAGGGCCCCAACACCAGTGCAGAGGTGCAGTGCCACTCTACAGAGCAAGTTCTGTCACTACAGCAGAGTCCCTTGATGTCCTTCTGGGACCTCCATCTAAGGAAGGATAGGAGCTGCTGCATTTGCTCAAGAGATTTCCCCTCCTGGAGAAGGTGAGGACCAGCAGCTCTCCCTGAACCTCTGCCCTTGCACCGTGGCCCTTTTGTGATCCTGTTTTGAAGTCAGCATGGGGCTGGCAGGTCAGGTGGGAAGGCTCCTCCCTGGTGAGCACTGAGCTGGCAGCTCCTGAGCTCTCAGAGCTGTCAGAGGTGAAGCTGATGCTGAGTGACCAGGCTGGGAGTGTCTCCTCCCTCTGTACCTGTGTCCTGCCTCTGGCAGTCCCACAGAAGGCTCTGGGGGCTTTGTGGGGCTGCCTACAAAGGCCAGTGCCTGACCTGGATGAGCTTTACAAACCCAGATCCTCTGGTACCTCAGTGTGACCCTGACTTCACAGGGCACTTCTGAGCCCTGCCATCTTGATTCTGACAATGTCCTGACTAATCAGATTAACCCCAAATCTCAAGATTATTCTTTCTCTTCATAGGTAAAGAATAGCATTTTTTCTGGGAGGTTATTTCCCAATACCCCTTTATGGGCATGAGTTGAATAACTATAAAACAGTTATAGTTTCACCAGACAGAGAGATGAGCTATTAAGGTGGGAATTATTAGATAGCAGCATCATTTGATTGAAGGACAGTATATGCTGCCAGGTTCTGAATTTTTTTCTCTAAAGAAGTCAAAAACTTGTCAGATTTCAGCCTGAATCCTTATTTATCCTGATGGAAGTCTCAGTCTTATGCTACCAAAGATTTGGAAGCTTTTCTTACAAGCATATTAAACCCCTAGTGTTGCCATATTTCATTTGGCAATGACTATGTCCTTTGCCTCTCTTCTGGATAATATGTATCTTTAGGATCATTATTATTACTTGCACTGTTCTGAGAGCACTGGTTTGCATTTAATTATGGACCCCTTGCAAACAGCCTGTGTGGCCCTGATCCAGCAAACACTTCTAGCAGGTGTCATTTTAAAGCAGGTGAATGAGCCCATTTCAGTTCTGTGTAGCTCATACCTGATGTATTGAACCCTGGATCCAAAGAGTGTCTCCATGCTGGTGGGGACTGCTGGGTGTTGTTCTGGCTCCATGGGCTGTGGGTGTGAGGCTGAGGCTGCAAATTGCCACACGTGTCACAATTTCAGGTGTCACCTTAAAATGGCTCCAGAACTGCACCTGGCAGCCCTTCAGCATTAGAAGGAACCAGAGGACTTTTGGACTTCTTAGAAAGGACCACAGTTTTTTGTCAGCTTAGGACAAAGCAGAGCCCTCTGTCTTGCATGGTTCCTTGGCTCAGTATAAATTTCAGTAGGAGTCTCTATACCAGAAGTAAAACTTGGCTAAATGACCTGCCAGGCATCAGGATATGCCAGGCACATTCACAATATTGTATAATTTAATAGGCTAGTTGGAAATGCATAATAAAATACAGGGTGTTTGAGTTATTACTTAGCTCCCTATGTAATTACTTCTGTTTAATATTTAATTGTGTTGATCTTTCTGTCTTGTCTTTGTTCCACACAGAAAATAGATCCCCCTTTTTGTCTCTTCACAGCACTGGGCTGCTGGGTAGAGGGCTTTGCAGCTAATCTTCCTGATTGTTCAAATGTCACTGTAAAATATTTAGCATCTTGATAACTCCAAAGCTATCAAAACAGATTGGATAGTAACAATTAAAATTATGCTAACATCACTAAAATAGATACAACGGAGTGATGCTTGTTAAGCACTTAATGATCCCTTTCTCCAAGGAATTCCATTTCAATTTCTTTATGCTGCCTGATTGCTTTACTGCATCCTGCAGGTTCTCTGCATTGCTGCTCTGTGTAATACATATTCAAACCCTTCTCTGAGCTCTCATCGTGCCAATCAAGGATGCAAATGGAGTCTCTATGACTGTGTGAGCAGAATTTCCTGCTTGTTTGCAAGCCCGTAAATAATGGAGTGAATAAGGATCTGATGTGTAACAGTGTAAAAGTAATCAGACCTTGTATCTGGCTTCTGCTAAACACCAGTGTGGCCCTGCTCCAACCAGGGCTGCAATCAGTGGGAGGCTTTTAGTGACTTTAATGGGACTTGAATTAGGCCTCTCTGAAGCTTGAAAATTCAGCTGCAGCTCTTAGGGCTGATCCTTGGCTGGTGGAACCTGGCTTTGTGCTCCTGGAGCTGAGACATCTGATGTGCCTCTCCCTGCCCAGGATGTGCAGCCAGCCCTGCCCTGAGCTGCTGCCACCCCTCACACTCAGATTTCTGTGCCAGGGCAGCTCTGGGCTCTGCTGCACTCAGCTGTTCACTCCTGAGCTTACACTGCTCTCTGAATAGGGCTTGAAATGTGCAATTACATTTAGAACAATGTTTTATTGACAGGGATTCTAATAATCATCATTTTGAACTTTAGATTTTTGGTATTTTCATTGTTTATAAAGGAACAATATCTATTCCTTTTGCTTTCCTCTGGCTGCAAGGGAAAAATGAGCCTAATCAGCAAAAGCAAAAATAAACTAAGTTGGTCAGAAAAGTAGTTCTTCTAAATTTGCAGACCTTCCCTTGCAAATGCTGATATGAACAATTATAAAAGGTTTTATGAAGTGTCCTTGCTTTGGAGTTTAGTGGGGATGAATGGTAGAGAACAGTAACTCTGTGTGGATGAAAGGCTTTTGGAGTGTAACTTTGTGGATCATCATGGTATGAACCACTCAGAGCTGTGATACCCTTCCTGTTTCTCAAGTACTACAGTGACTATAAAAGACTCTGTAAAATTCTTTGAGCTGATTCTGATTCTGGCCTCTCCGCTTTGAAAGGACATAGAAAATGCATCCTCTGGGAAGTCTTGTGGCCAGCTGAGCTCTTCCAGGATAAACTTGAACACATGCTAGATGGATGTTCTGGAGCAGCTCCGGGAGAGCTTGGCCAGTGTGTGATGGCAACTGCCCCTACCCTGGAATTCAGGGAGGGAAATGCTGCTTCCCTTTGGGCTGGGAGTGTTCATGGGTCAACAGGGACAATCAGAGCTAAGATGGGACTCTGGAGGTTCTGCTTGTCTTTACAGGGTTTAATTTCTCCTTTGTTTTATAAAATCCTGTCTTTAGAGATGAGTTCCATAATAATCCCCTTTTAAAAATGGTGTTTGCCACTTAGCTGTTTTCCTTTTGGAGGTGTTTTATTTACAGTAAATTAAAGCAAGGAGGTAAAGTGGGTTTTATTTTCATATTTTCCTGGGTTCTGTATTCATAGGCTTTAACATCTGCTCTCCATCCCCTTCCTGTGTTCATACAGCACCAAACCATAATAAGGAATCAGTCAGGGCTCATCTTTCTGCTATGTTATGCTCTTCTTGATCATTTGACTGAAAAGGATTTGTTTGTGGGTGAGAACTACCACTGCTTTTTCTTTTTTCTGTAGTGACTTTGGAGTTGCACCTTTTCTCTTATCTTTAAGGGTTCCAGTTCATGGTGATATTCAAGAAATAAACGTGAATTCAGCCAAAACACAAAAGAATTGAAGATGCCCAGCCATCAGAGGGGAAGAGTACAGCCTGACAAGTGTGCAGGGTAAGGCTGTAGAGATGTGTCACTTCATTTTAATTAAACATCTGTGTGTTCTCACCCACTTGTGTTCTGCTCTTTGCTGGTGAGTAGAAGGATTTCTTCAGTGCTGCTGTTTACTTTTTGTTCATTCATATTTGAGCTTACAAACTGTTTGAGAGCAATTTAACTTTTCCCACAGAAATTTCATACAGGTGAAGGCTTTTCTGTGCTACGGAAAATGTGAACGGAATTTACATTGCAGCATTGATTTTAAAGTCCTAGAGTGTGGAAGCCTCCAGAACTGCCCACTGCCAATGTGTGGAGCAGTTCCTCCACCTCTTTGCCTTCTCATTTTCCACATTTTTTTCCAGCCAGGTATTTTGTTGCCTCACATCTATTTCTTGAAGAGTTCATTCTCTCTCCCATCAGTGTGTGCTTCTTTCACCTCCTCCTGGGGCTATGGTGCCTCTCCCTGACCCTGTCCCAACCTGTCTGGCCGTGCTCTGTCCTGCTTAGAGCTCAGGCCACAGGGACGTGTCCCCTGTCGTGTCCATGAACAATTAGCACCAGAGCCCGGCGGGGCTGGGCTGCTCCTGCTGCTCTGGGGTTCAGCTGGGTTAGGTCTGGCCACAGCACAGCCTGGCTCTACAGCCTGGCATTTACAGTGTTAGATGGACAAACACATCCTGATGGAGCCCTTAGGAGCCTGTAAGAAGCTGTTTTGCCACAGCCACTCCTGGGGTGTTGGGATTAAATGTCCTGTCACAGTGGGCTGTGCACACTCCCAGAGAGGAGCTGACCTCTCCAGGAGTTGCAATTAGAAAAAATATTCAGATTTATATGATGAGTTTTATTTCACAGTGTGCTCATGCAGTCCACTCAGAGAAGTTTTTATTCACAAATTGAACTTGTTCTCTCAAATGCAACTACACCTTCAGCTGTCTTCAGAATACCCTTCATTGTCTGTAGAGCTGTAAAATAACTGCAAGCTTATAAATTCACCTTTTTGCAGTTATTAAATGTGCTTGGCTCATTCCAGCCTGTTGCTGGGGAGATGGGTACAATATAGGAGCCTTGGCACTATGACAGGCAATTAAAATCCCAAGATGTTTAGCCATGTATGAGTATTTTCACACAGTGAGACCTCTAAGCTTAGCCTGCTGCTGACATTGTTAGTTATTGAATCAATTGCATGAGATGAAGTTGACAGGTGTAATTATGTATTTCTATGGTGATTATGTATGGCCTGTCATAGAGACCAACATGCCTGTAACTGTGCGCTCATTTAATAGTCATTTATTGAGTGAAGGATTAGAGTTGGCATGTCATTTACAAGGGGAGGAAATGTAAAACAAAACAGAAGTCCATTTGGAAATATAATTGATTCATTAAACCATTTACCAATGCTTCATTTTAGTGCATGGAAATACATCTTTCCATATTTCCTACAGATGTCTCAGTTATTTAAGGATATTCTTGCACCCTGACTTTAACAAAAGAATAAAACTCTTGCAATGAGTTCATGAGAACCTGGGTCTCAGGTCTTGAGCTGCCACATCCTGGGAGAAGTTCTGAAGCTTGCTGGAACTGTTTGAATATGGGGCCATTTAAAAATATTTGGCTTACTCATTAAAAGAGCTCAAAAGCTTTCAAAATAACCTCCTTTCTATGCAAACACATCTGTACAATCGTCTTTATAGAAGCTGTTCTTCAAAATTGTGTTAAAATTATACAAATATTTTTGGAATTCATTGAAGGGAACTTGGGCTGTTGCTGGACTTCCTCATTCACTTTTCCAGACAAAAATTTTTCTGTGCAGTGACTTCAGTGAAAACTGCTGTGTTATTTCCCATGTAGTTCCCCCTGGTGTTTTGGGTGCCCCTGATGATAGGAATGAAAAGTCTCTGTTTCTCAGAGTGAGAGGAGGCACTATTTATTTCTGACTTTAAAGTAATTCTCTGTTTTCTATTCCAACCTTGACCACATGGCTCCAGCTGCTCCCAAAACTCCTGTTGCTGGTGTTCTAACACGATGCAGCCATGATCTTTCTTTTCTTTTAATGTACTTTTAATTATCTAAAGACTAAACTTTTGAATACCACTTCTTATTTGCACACTGGATTTGAGGCAAGAAAGCAAGTGTGCTTATTTAATATTTGCTTTGATTTGGTGATTAGTCTTTGCTCTTAATTATTTTTTACCATTTCCACATGAGTGATGAGGAAATGAACAGTTGTCTCACACTTTCAGCAAGTTGAAAACAGCCTAACTGTGGTATTTCCTGATTGACTTTTACTTGCCCCCGTGCAGAATGTTTTAAGATGTTGCTTCTCTTGAGTCGCCCACCTCACAGCTTGAGTGATGCCACAGTTTTTAGAAATGTTTCCCTTCTTGCTTGCCATGGTGATGGAGGCAAGTGAAGTGATCCAGCATAAAAGGTACACACGGACAAAACATGAATGGAAGGTGTGGGTCAAGTTACAGTCCAAACAAGAGGAATATTAGAAGCAGTTCTGGAGACTGAGGAGATCAGTCCTGTGGCACACATCTGCAGTGAGAAATAACACCATCCTGGGATCCTGTGTGATGTTTACACTGATAGCAAATCATCTTTAAAAAGTAAAAATAAATGGCTTGCTACCCCTTTTTCTGTTGATATTTTCATTTTATCTTTTCATTCCTTTTCAAATTGGTAATGATTGTAAATCATTCCTCACCACAGAAAGTGCTGTTTTCCAAGAGCAGTGATTTGATTCTTGTAATCTTATTTATTAGTTAAATTCAATAAGTGCCCAACCTATGCTCTAAATGCCTTTTCAAAGTACACTAATAAACAGCCCCTGATTGCTTTTTGATTGAGTTGCAGATAATGATATTTATATCATCAGAGAGTTAAGTTAATCAACCTTCCCAGAGAGGCATTTCCAGAGCCCTGCACTGCTGCTTTTCCTGCAATGAGGTGAAGATAGTGCTGGCTGTCTCTGTGCTCCTACAATCTTGGGCTCTTGGGGCTTTAACAGATCACTGCAATTATTTCACTGATGTGAGTTTGTGACAGAGGGTTATTTGTGCAAATCATAAGTGTTGCAGAGCTGGAGCAGAAACTGCTGGGGCTGCTGTAGTTTGTGGTGCTGAGCAAAGGAAAATGGTGTACAGATCTCTTCATGTACTTTTTGTGCATATTTTTAGATGTGAATCCTGGTTTTCTAAAGTGGAATTTAAGGGTGAGGATTTGGGCACTGCAAAGCTGGACTGGAGTCATCACTAGATGCAACACGGCTGATTTTGCAGTACCTATATTTGTACCTCATTTTTGGTGGGTTTGAAGAGAGATTAGTAAAGAACTGAGTGGAGCTGTGGTACTCCTGTCAGGGCTAGGAAAATGCAGAAATACAAATACCTGGCAAGGCCTTTTGCTCAGTCAGCTGTAGAGTGACACAGCAAGAGGGAAGGCACAGAAACTCCTCTGCTTTACATGAGGAAAAGTGCTTGGAAAGGCTCCTGTGCCTTCTCTGAGGCACAAGGCAGCATCTTCTGCTCAGGTGACACAACAGCACAGAGCTTTCCAGGAAGTGACATCTTTGCTGGAGGTCAAAGTGAATCTGCCACAGGCAGAGCACATTCCACAAAGGTGACAATCGCTGCTGTTCTGGCATGGGGCAGCTGATAGCAAAACAAGTGCCCTGGTGTGTGGCTTTCTAAACCTCGCAGCTCCTGGAAGGTTACAGCAGCTGCAAAGCAGAAATAAAGTACTTTGCAAATGTTGCTGCAGTCAGATTCTCTCGTAGTAGCCAAACCTAGATGCTTTCTTACATTTATTTTATTGTTTTAGTCAGTGTATTATTGGCATGATGTTGCTTATAAAATCTGTTCCTAGCCAGCTGCTTCAGTCTAATTGAAAACTTTAAGTAATTTAGAATCAAAGGGAATCTTTGTTTAACTGGCAAACAGCAGAAGGATGAAGTGCTAACACCCCCTGTTCCATCCTGAGCTGGGTGGGAAGGAGCTGACCATGGCATGGGCTCCTGTCTGGGATGGGAGTGGGCTGCTGCTGTGCCTGGGTTCCACTGGTAATTCCTTCTAATCCTTCTTTGGACTGAGACTGAGAACATCAATCTGTGGCACAGCCTGGAGGTGACATAATGCTGTTCTTGCAATTTGTGCTCTTCAGCAAAGGTGACCCCCAGATAAGACCAAACTTTGCCATTTTGAGGCTGAAGTTTTAGCTGCATCTCTGACTTGCTGAGAGCTGGAAGTGTTGCCTTCCTTATGATTTAAGGGCTGGTGACTTCCACTTCAAATGGTTTGGATGTGACAGCAAAAGGCGAGTACATTCTTACAGCTGCCTCGTCTGGCTGCCGAGCTGGGCTGTAATTGGACTCGTTTTTCTGTGGTTCAGATGTCAGCTGGGTGTGGGCCGAAGTTCACTGCCACGATTTATTTCAGAGGTTTTCAGAGCTGGGCTTCTGGGCCTTATTTAGGTATTGAAGTCAGTGCAGTGATTTTTTTACAGCATATTTGCAGTTGGTTCAAAGATCTGGGGGGAGCTGTGGGGAGTTGTGTGACCTCTGAAGCCCTGTCTCTGTGTGCCTCAGGTAACAGAGCAAGAGGGATTTGTCCTAAAGGTTGGGAAGAGTATTTCTCAGGGTAAGTGCTTAATGCTCCTCTCAGCTTCTTACAAGTTGCAAATTAGGAACTCCAAGCACTTTTATTTCTAATGTGTTTTTTTCATTTGACTTGAAAATATTACCGTGGATGTTCTGGCCAGCCACTCTACTCTTTTAATTTTTTTCCCCCTAAAAGAAAAGGGAGCTTTTAACATGCTCTCATGTGGCTCTGATTTACACTAGAATTTGCAAATCAAGGCTGATGTGACTAATCTACTGCTGTGCTCCCCCAGGAGCATCTCTTCAGCAGATGTGGCATGGAAAGATCTGGTGACTCTGCTTGAGGACAGCAATGAATGGCAGCAGAGGTGCTTGTGATCTGCCACCAGTCCATTCTTATTTAGAAATAGTCTTTGCAACCATCATAATTGCAAAATACTATCTTTAAAGAGAGAAAAATCAGCAAGAGAAGAACTGTGTCAGAGCAATCAGCAAGGGAAGAGCTGTGTCACACAGGGGCTCAGGGTAAGAGCTGTGTCACACGGGTAAGAGCTGTGTCACACAGGGGCTCAGGGTAAGAGCTGTGTCACACAGGGAAGAGCTGTGTCACACAGGGGCTCAGGGTAAGAGCTGTGTCACACAGGGAAGAGCTGTGTCCTGCAGGAGCTTGGCTGTTGGAGCAGCGGAAGTGACAGTGTGTGACTTGGGTAAGGTCTGGAGCTGCTTTGATTTTTTTTTCTAAGGAGAAAGAGAAGTCCCTTTGAAATGGTGTTTTTTTCTCAAAAGGATACTAAAATACAGCGCTATCTCTGTGTGATCAGCGGCCACAGTAGCTTTGGTACCAAGTTCTGATGAAAAACATATTCCAGTGCAACTGATCCACTACTAGAAATGTGAATCATATCTCTTTCTACCCGTGGTTTTTCATACCATTTCTGGCTCTGCATAGTATTATCTTGTTTGACAAATACTCTGAGATTGTATGAAATGAATGTGTTATGGAAATTGTGGTGCAGCTCTTAGGAAATAAAAAGCACATTTATGAATTCTCCTTTGGCATGTGCAAAGGATGTACCCAGATATGGATGGATGGGCAGGTAACATTGGCACGTGCTTTAAACATGCACTTGGAACATGATTAAAGGGTGATTATCTGCCTTGTGGTGTTTCCACTGCCCACGGGTGGAGTGGAAGGAGCTGTCAGGGAGTCCAGAGTTCCTCTGCTCTCCTCCTTGCTCTGAGGTGAGTCTGTGTTGCTGCCAGTCCTGAGCACACTGAGGGCCAAGTGCTGCCCATCCTCTGCTCCTTCTGCCCTTCCTGGGCTCTGCAGGGACTCTGGTGCTTTCTTTGCTTCTCTGCTGTGCTGGGGAGCTGACACAAACCCATGGGTGGGGATGGTGCATGGCCATGCTCTGAGGGACCTGGTGGCTTTCTTCACATGGGGAGGTTTTGTTCCTGTCTAGGCCAGCCAGTTGGATTTGCTGATTCCCTTTGGATCCAGTGCTCTTGTGCACTTTAATTGTTTACTCATGTTTTTGATCTTATGTTTATTAATTTTATATTTATTTTTTGTTTTTATTTATCCTCCATGTGTAGCTGACTTTGTGTATCTTCTTATAAAGAATCAGCATTTTGGGGGGTGTTTCTGCTTGTTTGTTTGTTTTTCTCTTATAAAAATGGTGGTAGTTTTAAATATTTTCTGAGCCAAAGGTCTTATTTAACTTTGTTACCTAGGTGCAATTTAAAGTGAATTATGATATTCTGTGACTTCTTAGATTTTGGCTCACAGTCTTTAGATGCTTTCATTCCCACACCTGCCATCCATTAGGAGACCTCCTTCTATGATCTTTCATCATTCAGAATATATGATGATTTTCTAAAACACTTGAGCTAATTGGGAGTGACTCTTGCTTTAAAATACACAGCAGTATTTGTAAATAGCAGACGTTGGGCAGGCTTGAAATAAATATCTGCAATTTGGCAGGAATTGTTAAAAATTGCAAAGCCACTAAACATTCAAATGGCTTTCAAAAGGACCCTGTTGTGCACAGGACAGGCCCAGCAGACCCTGCTCCTTGGGGAGCTCACTGGTGCAGCCCCAAATGCTCCTCATCACAGGAGAGATCTGTCAGTCCTTGTCCTTCAGCCTCCACACTTCAATACCAAAGTTACACACTGGTTACAGTGCTTGAGAAAGGAGCATTGTTTCTGTGTGACATAAATAAATCCCTCCCGAGGTAAGGTCCCAGTTCCTGTGCATCCTGCTCTGCAGAGCAGCTGGTAGAGATGGAAATGGCTTTGGGCCCTTTGATATCAAGGGAGAAGTGAGAACACACGAGCCCACAAAGGTTTTTGTGAACTGAAATAGCTGCACATGCCCTCTCCTGGTCTTCCTTGTTGTGAGCAAAACTGTTGGGGAAGATGAAATAGGAAAGCCTTATAAATATGATTACCTGGCAAAAGATGCTGAGAATGTAGAAACTATAAGCAAGATAGAAATGAAGACAAGCTTTGGGATACCAAACCCCAGTTACTGAACAACTGGAAAACAATGGCATGGCCACTGCAGGTGATCCCCCTTTTGATTAAACAATCCCCTCTGCTTGCAGACAGGTCCAAGGCTCAGAGCAGACCCCACCAACCTGGCAGAGGCTCCAAAAAGCAGTTTTTAGGGTTTAAAACATAATGCCATATGGTAATGCAATAGTTCTCATAGGCTGGATGCAAATGTTACAAGATTTGTAGCTTGTTCTAGATTGGTGAATGAAAATTAGAATATTCAGCACAGAAGATGATTTATTGTATTGTAAATGGCAAGCTCGCTCTCTTCTCTCCTCTCTTGCTTTCTCCCTTCTCTGCCCTGCTCCAGGCTGTGTCTGGCAGCCCCCAGCAGCTCTCCTACACCCACGCCCTTTCACAATGAACCTCACGCTCTCAGGCCCGACTGCAGAGATCTCTCGTCTGTCCCGACCGTCCAAACCCGACCCGCAAATTCTACACAAAACCAAGCATTCTTTGTTTTTATACTTTCTCATAACCTGACTTGAATTTGCACAGTCACAAGAGAGTACCTGAGGTACCCAGCTGGCTGCTTTTATTATATTGTGGATCTGGCAAATTTGCTGGAAGGCAGTATAATTCCTGAGGCAGTGTGTGGGGATGGATGAGGCTTACAGCAGGCCTGAAAGCCTCATGGACATGCATTTAGAAGCAATCAGAGTTTACCCGTGAGAAAGCGCCATGAGACAGTGATGGTATGAACACCTGGAGCCACAGTGAAGGACAGCCAAGAAGATAATCAAGGGGGATGTTTTGCACCCGACCAAGAGATGGCCTTGCTGAAGAGCATCAAGAATGTGGTGGAAGACTTACAGTGTATAGTTAACCGCTTGTGAAGCTTGTTAAGACATGCTGGGAAAAGTTCTTTTTATATAGATAGCTTTAGTGTTGTTTGTCATGTAGCCAATAATAGCATATCACAGTAGCTGGGAAAAAGGGTGTAAAAATGTTAGCACAGACAAATAAAGTACTTCTTCTTCTTTGTTCTTAGACTACTCGTGTGTCGTGTGTCCGTCTCTACTGTGACAGCAGTGTGAAGCCATTGAAGAGGTGCCAGAGGTGTGGGTGATTCTCTTGTGTGGTTCTTGCTCGGGTCAGCACCAGATGCAAGCTCTGGATGAACCCAGAGCATCCTGGAGCTGTGTTGAGATCGGGGAATCAAAATTTAAGTCTTTTCCCAAATACTAATTTGCATTAATTTTCAGACCAACTTTTGTCTTCCTATAGGAGCGACTTGGCCTCCTAAAGACAAGAAGAGCAAGAGGCAGGAGAACTGAAATGGGATGTGGGCACAGAAGGACCAAACAGTTGCACAGGGTTGGGGGAGCAGCTTTCAAAGGCTGATTCTGCAGTCAGGGAAATGAAGGTACCAGATCTGTAACCTTTAAGGTCATTGGCATGAACTGCAGTGAGTCAAGTCTCTTTCATGGGAGGGCAAACTGAGCTGCTCTGGCTTCAGCCACTTTTGGCTATGGCAGCTTTTAGAAGAGCAGCTGACAAATCATGCTGGGGCTGTGATGGGGTAACAGGAGAAGTAACTCATGTATGAAACACAATCTGCACAGCTGAAACCTTCTCAGAGCTGTGATGGGATCACTTTGGGCTTGGCACTGTGCCACAAAAACAGCTGCTCTGGATTTTGGTGGTGGTGCTTTGACCCGAACTTGGGACAGATCTCAGCAAGTGCAGGACCTGGCATGCTCTGCACTGCTGCTTTTGGTACTCCTGTCCTGTGTGCTTAGCAGATTTAAAACTAGGCATGAACATGGGGCATCTTCCTCTTTTTGGACATTTCTTTTCCAGCAGGATGCTGACCAAATGTTCTTTGCTCTAAAACACTCTGAGAGCTGCATGAGGAGATAAACCCTGAGCCTGGAGGAGCCAGGGAATGGGAGAGCTTGGGCTGTCTAGAAAATGATCAGCCTTGAGAGGAGGATACTTCCATCAGTAACTCTTGGTCTCTGAGTCTGGAGAAAACATGTGCTTCTCTTTTTCTATCTTGCCCTCCCTCCTTGTACGCTTAAAAAAAAAAAAAAAAATTGTTAATAGTTTAAAACAGGTTTTAAGCCAAAACTTTTAAGAGCTGCAAACAGACTCACTGGCAGCTTTTCAGATCTCTCATGGCAATTGAAAGCAGCTGATGCATGTTTTGCAATCTATTTGCAGACTGCCAGAGCTTATGTCTCAATTAATAAAACAAATGTGCCTATCAACTACAGCATAATCCTTTTGACCTTAATGAAGTCCTAAATCTTTAGCGAATTTGTTTCAGGACTCCAAATGTACACACAGCTAATATTTGCACTTGTTGCATGATAGTTTATTGCCCTGCCATGTTGCTGGTGTAGCCCTGGCTAAACTTCTGACCCTGGCCTGCACAGGCCCTTTCCAGATGAGTGGCAATTTGGGAATTGCCTCATCAGACAAAAGGTTACATTTCTGTGCCCTGTTACTTGATGATAACTTCAGTCTGACTGATTGGCACTAGAACGGAGCAAGCTGCTCCTGCTGCTTCCACAGTGAAACCCAGGTGTCAGGGGGGGGGTTTGCCATCTCTGTGGTGCCCCAAATGCAGAAGCTGTTTCCTCGTCATGGAGCAGAACAAGTGCAGGATCCAGGATCCCTCCTCTGGCCTGGGCAGGCTGGCAGGAGGTGTCTGGCACTCTGTTAAGGACAGCATGCTTGATCCCAGCTTTGCAGTTTTCTGGAGCAGGGTGAACACAGCATTTTCAGTCACTCTGAGAATATTCCCTGCCAGCTGTGATGTTTCTGGGTTTGAAGCCCAGTCTCCAAACTATTTCTTTGGCTGGAGGAGGGATGGGATCTGACCACAGACCTAGACTAGTGCTTCCTTGTGTTTCTGTACAGAGACAGCTGTAGGTCCTGACATTAGCCTTGCAGGCATTCTGAAAGGGTTTATTGACATTTTATAAAGGTACAGAAATGGAGTGAAAAAAGGTAGTGATTGGAACATCTCCACAGTTTGGAGTCATTACTGAGTTTTTGTTACTTTGTAAAATAGGATTAAAGACTGAGAGGAAGGTAGAGCTCCTATGAGGGGCCCTGTCAGCCTCCTTTGCTCTTTAAAACCTCATTCTAGCTGTTAGTGCTCAGCAGGTGAGAGGTGAGAACATCCCTGGTGCTCTCTGCTGTCCCCCGAGCCTCAAAGCCAGGTCAATACAAAGGCTGAGGGACAGAGGCTGCTGGAGCTGTTCCTCTGGATCCAGACAAACTCTCACAGAGAGGCTGCGAGGTTTGTGCTTCCCCAGCTGTCCCAGCCCTTGTCCCCTGTGCCCTGGAGCAGAGCAGGGAGTGACAGTGCAGGGACACTGCTGCCAGTCGCTGTGGGGACACTGCTGTCCCCAGGGCAGCTCAAGGGGAACAAGGGGGTGTTTGCTCCTCAGCCTCTGCTCATGGAGGATCTGTGTGAACTTCTGGAGGACAACTCAATAACTGAGTAGTGAACGTCAACACAGATGATTAAAATCTGAATTGTAGAGTGTCCGTTCTCTCAAGGGCTTTAACAAAGGGAAAGGCATTGCTTCCCAGGAGAGCTGAGCAGGCTGGCACAGAAAACTGAGTGTAACGACACTGCTGTTTGCACTTTGCTTTGTCTCTCTGTGCTTACGGTCAGTGCTCTCCTCGCAGATCTTCCACCCTAACTTTCATACAAATGAAAATGGTTCAGCTTGTCAGGGATGCTCACAGCCCTGTCTGCAGTCAGGTAACTCACTGAGCTTAGAGTTTCCTTGTTTAACCTGTTACACTGCTTAAAGCTACTTTTACAAATATGAATTAGCTTTGTTTCAGATCATAAGAGCATTTTAATGGTCTTTTAGAGGGGGAGGAAGGTGATTTAAGGATTGAAGGGGGAACCTAAATGAGTTTCAATATTGTGACCAAGTTGTTTCATTGTTTTGATTTAAATCTCATTCTCACTTTCATTTTCTGCATGGATTGAGTTGAGAGTGCAGCTCTCGTGGATTTGAGCAGAGCGTGTCCCGCCGGCTCCTCCCCGGCGAGGAGGGACATTAGGGGACATCATTAAGGGACATTAAGGGACACGAGGGTGCCCCGTGCAGGGCCGGTGGCTCGGGCAATGCCGCCCTCTCGCGCCGGCACTGCGGAGCGTCCCCGCTGTCCCCTGCTGTCCCTTCCTGTCCCCTCCTGTCTCTGCTGTCCCCTTCTGTCCCCCCTGTCCCCTCCCCTCGAGTCCCCTTCCCCGCGGGGACAGCCCTGCCACGCGTGCCCACGCCCCTGCGGCACTTCTATCTTCGGTTCGGTTCGGTTCGGTTCGGTTTCGCAGGGGTTTCTTGTTTGTTTTCGTTTGGTTTATTTTGTTTGTTTGCGGATTTTTGTTTGGGGATTTTCTTGGTTTGTTTGGGGGTTTGTTTGTTTGGGTTTTTCTCTGTTTGTTTTACTTTTAAAGGCAGATCCAGAGCCGATCCCGAATCTCGCTGTGGGTGCTGCACAGCTCAGGTCAGCTCAGCCCGGCCCTGGATCGTTCCTGCTCAGCCCTGGGATGGGAACAATAACCATTATCTTTCCTCTTTCAGCTCCTCAGCAGCTCTGACTAAGCCCTTTAGATCTCGTAAATAGATGTACGGCACCAAGCCCAGCGCCCAGCAATTCCAGCTGGGGACTCCTAACAGCCTGGTAATTAAAATATAAACATTGTAGAGCAATAGATTGATTTTATTGTCTTAAGCAGTTTAAACCTTGAGCTGGCTTAGAGGGAAGGGCTGAAGTGTAAAATAAAATCACTATTTTCAGATACAGAAAGGCCAATTAGTCCTGCCTGTTGTCTATGGGTGTCTGCCTGCAAACTCCCTGAGCAACTCTGCTTCACTTTTACAAGTTATGGTTTCCAGTGATCCTGAACTTTTCTTGAAAGCAGACTTGCAATAATTTATGTGTGTCCGTGGGGCTGATAATTATAAATTTAAAACGATATTTTACAAACTAAACAACTACTTTAAAAATCCCCCGAACTCTATATTTAAAACAAAGCAAACAAAAAAAAAAGTCCTCTGAACCCTGTATTTAAAAAAACTAAAAAGTCAGGCTTGATCCATAAGCTGACAATAGTAGGGAAATTCAGACATGGGCAGGGAAGTGTTCCATATGTTCTGCAGTACCTAGGCACAACTGGGTGCCTCTTTAATGATGAGCTGAATGCTCCCTGTTGTGCCTAGGTGCTGCAGAACATATGGTGTGTTTTCCCCTCAACTCTGAATTTCCTTGCTTTTGTCAGTAGGTGTCTGAACTCTGTTGTGTTTTAATATAGTGTTTGTGCCTCTGAGCACAGGCCAGATTTGATCTTAGGCAAATAGGAGGGTGGATACAGCTGTTGATTATCTCTGTTGATTATTATTCTTGTAACTCTATTTCAGTACATAATCTATATCTGTATAAACACACCTTGTAATTGTTAATCAGGACCCTCAGAGCTTAGAAATCATTCCACTGTGCTCCAAACTTGGCATGGATGATAAATGACTGTTTAGTTGCCAATATAGTACAATATTTCAATTTCCTGCCTTCACAGAGGTATTTCAAAGGTTGAATGGAGTTCATACTCACAGTATGTGTTGCCTAGAACTCTATGATCTCTTGCTGGCAAACTTTAACCAAAACCTTTTCAATTAACTGCACGCATTCCTCATGGAAGCCAGCCAAGCCAAAGCTGGACAAACAGAGTTTCAGTGATACTTTGCAGTAACCTCCCCCTGCTCCTGGCTCTGGATAAGCATAGCTAGAATGAGTTTATTAGTTGATAGTGAGTTATGTGATTGACAAAAAGATTAATGTAATATTGAACTAAATGTTTCTCTCTGACAGTTCTATAATTCCAGTGTCATTTCCTTTAGTTCTGCTGGAATCCTCATTTACATGCTCCTCATGGTGTAAGCATGAATAAAGTTTAGCCCACAATCAGCAGAGCAGAAATCCCAGTGACAAAAGCACAGGATACTGAGGTGTGAGCTGAACCCTCCTGGATCAGTCTGGGGCTTGGTTCTCCTCCTGTTTGGGGATGCCCTGGGGATGAGAGTCAGTAGCTGTGCTGGGGACTGCTGGAACTAGAAGCAGCAAAGGGGACTGAGGAATTCCTGTTTTCTTTGGAAGAGCTGGGAGAAAAAACCTCCCACGGCTTTTTGAGTAAAAGATGCTGCCTGTCCCACTGGAATTCCTCAAGAATAGTCTTGGAGGAGTGTTCTGCATGAATACCACTGTGTACTCTCCCTGTGTCTGCACTCCTGTGTAGCACATCAGTTGTTGACCCCTCCTGGGGACAGGGGACTGGACTGGAGGGACCTTTTGTCTGAGCTGGTGAATTTCTGTGCTCAACGTATGCTGCAGTGATAACCAGGAATGTTTGTAAAAGACAGCTTGTTCTGGTGACACAGACAGAACTCGAAGTTTTCTTTGTATTAAGTCCTGCTTAAACTCATTTGCATTGATATGAAAATGTCAGCCCAAACAGCTCCTTATTCAGGCAGTACCAATGTCTGAATATTTATCAGGGGAAGGCGACATGAGGGGATGTGTAATTGCATGCACTGGTAGAGGACATGGCTTGTCTTCCAAATAAACTGTTTATATTTTTGCTCTCTTTTAGTCATAACCTGCATCTACCATGGCTTATGAACTCAGAGTCAGGTGGTTGATCTCTTTTACCTGGAGCTGGACAGGTGCCTGCAGCTCTGTCTAGAGGGTTACCAGGCAGTCCGGTCTGTTGTCCTTGTCACCAGCTGGTGTCTGTGCCTTTGTACTGAGGCACTTTTTCACTGTCCATGGATGCCAGAGTGGTTCCTTGGCCTTGTGTCCACATGCAGGCACAAGTGTGGAAATGGTTTTCATCACAAACCACCCTTTGAACCATGAAACAGCAACTGCTTGAATGTGTGTGTTAGCACCATGAACCCCTTGTATAATTATCCCCATCCCAGCTGATTAACTCTGTCCTAGCTGGCAGGACAGTTAGATCCAGGGGAATGTCCTCCAGCTGCATCCAATTCCAAAACACTGGAGGGGGCTGCTTTACGTCTCTTTTCCATTTTCTCTATGTTCCTGTTTCATTCTCTATCTTAACTTGATGCTTCTGGGTGCTTCTGGTTTATCCCACCCCACCCAAAGACTCTCCCGCATCCTTGGCTGGAGGTGTTCCCTGTGCTGCTTGTTCCCTGTGCTGTGTTGCCCTCTGTGGGGCCCTCCCAGCCAGGGGCTACTCTGTGCTCTACCCCCTTCTTGTTTTGTTTCTTTGAGGGCATGTGCCTTTTGAATAGCAGAAATCATCACAGAAATTTGCCATGTGCTGCAGCTGGACACACCATGAGTCAGTCCTTTCGTATGTGTAGAAATCCCCTACCCTCCAATGGTCCTTGTTTTGCCTGTGGAAAGATAATTTGCCTGTTTCAGCTGGAGTCTGGGTAAGGCACTCTAATGAGCCATGGCCACCTCTGATTTTGTGACTGGGTCAGCAAATATATTGCATAGAAGATGTAAAATATATTGCATTTTTATTGTAGCACCACCATTTCCATTTTGTTTTAAAGAATCTTCTTGTGTTGCTGAAAAAGGGGAGGAGAGAAGAGCAATATTTGCTGGTTGCTTTGCAGCAGTGCAGCTGGCTCCCACAGCACTGAGCCGTGTCTTTAAGGCAGTGCAGACCCAGTAATCCAGTAAATGCTGTGCTCTCCCTTGAATAATGCAGTGGATAATTACTTAAAAGACCACACAAATTACTTAAGCTCAAACAAGTGGTTCTGTTCTGCAGGTTGGCTGCAGCTGGGGACAGGGCTGGGGACAGGGTGCCTTGCTGAGCCCAGCTCAGTTAAAGTGAGGAAGCTCCAGCTCTGCTGGCTTGTTTGGGGCTGGTGCTGCACCATGGCCTGGAAGGGTCACCAGGCATTCCCAGAGGCTGCAGGGCTCCTCATATTCTCCCAGGTCACTCTGGTTTGCATGAGACATCAACAGGCTTTTGATGCAGCATGTAAGGGATGGAAAGGGTGTCTCAGTGCAGGAATTTCTCCATTTTCCACATGGGCTCCCTGTAAAATCATACTTTGTGATTAGTGCCCAGCTATACCACCCTAGGGAGCAGTTGCCTGTTCCGGCTGGCTCCAGGGATCTCTTGGGTTTTAATTCATTTATTTTTTCCACTCCTTGATTTTTTTAATCCTTCTATTTGTCCTAGACTCCAGCACCACGGGCAGTTTGTATCTCAGTGGCCTACATGCTGATGAAAAATAACTAATTTTTCTTTGCAATCGCCTTATTCATTGTTTTTACCCATTGAAATATCCTGGAAATCCATTTTTCCAGCTACTAATTTTTACTTCCATTAATTATTTTCTCCTTCTCACACACACACACTCCTGCCCTCAACCCAGACCATTTCTCAGTCTCCACAATTTTGGACTATGTTTTCATGATGGGGAGAACCCTCCACGCTTTGTGTTCCTTCCCTTCAGATAGGTTTTCACTTCTTTTTGAATTCTACCTGTTTGGCTAAAATAACCCCTTGAACCTTGCTGTTTTCCCATGCTAATTTTATTTTTCTTGCCTTCCGTGTTTCTTTGAAAAGCTGTGCATTCCTTCTGGGACTCTATTATGGTTGCTTAAGTAGCCTCCATGCTGAGTTGAAGGATTTTAATTTCCTCACTTCTGACTTCAGGGTCTTTTTGACTGGCTTCCTCATTTTTTTTAAAATCCCCTTTCTAAAGCTTAATGTCACAGTGCTAGGTTTTGTTGCATTCCCTCCCACAAGGACACTGAACTTAATTACACTGTGCCCCTTTGTACTCAGTGATTCAGCCAGAGTGAGTTCTTCAACTCTGCATGGCATTTTCACCAGTAAAGGGGCACTTTGTTGGTATTTTATTTAAGCAAGAAAGGTAACTTTCAACAGTTATCTTGATTTATAATCCAAATGGAGCAGCTCCACAAAGAGCTCGACAGCCCAGTGAATGTTGCCCTGATCCAGTGCACGTCTCTGAAATTACATTTCCTCGTTATGGCCGGGGTTGATTGGGAGACCTGGTGCTGCAGAGAGAGTTTGGGGACTTGGTTTGGTGGAGAAGGCCATGGACTGGAGTTACTGGGTGGAGAGACCATGGAGAAACTGTCCCTGCCCCAGTTCTGTATCTTGGTACAGAGTTGGTACAGACCCTTCCATGGATGCCTTGACACCTGGAGACAGGACATCTCTGTCCTGTGGGAGCACTGCAGTTTAAAACCATCCCCATGACTCATAGGATCATGCCTGACATCCTGGGAATGCCTGTGTGTGTCACACTGCCAGTCCTGCCACCCTCAGCTCTGTGAGTGCCTGGGACGGAATCTGAGCTGGCAGAGTCCCCAGGGCAATGGTCCCCAAAGACAGCCTGCACATCTCAGGTGGAGAAATCCCTTATTGCTTGGAAGACTGGCACACGGCTCACCTGCTGCTGTTCTTCCATCCCACCTCACCTCTGTGTGTTACTGACTCTTGGCCAAGCTTTTTTATTTCATCTGCCCTTCCCCCTGTGCCCCCTCTGTTTCTGTTTGGGATGTGCAGCATCCCCCGAGCTCAGCTGAATGGCAGTGTAAGGAACAGTGATTGCTGGCATTTGTCTGACCACTGCTCTGTTTTATTGAGCACCTTTTGTGATGCTGTGCTGTGTCCCTGGATGTCCCTCGGGAGGGACGCCTGCCTGTGCAGGGCTCAACTGGAATTTGTGCCTTCTCCTTCACACTCAGAGCTCTTGTTACTAGCACATTGCTGACAGCATGTCTCTCTCTGCCTTGTGTGCTTGGTTTCCCCTGTTTCCTGGTTTAAATAACACCCTTGTGCCTTATCAAGTTTTTTAAATGTTCGGATCTGATTTAGTGTTTTCCTGCCCCAGAAGGCACCAACAGCCAATCAGGGAAACTCTTTCTGCACAGTTGATCACTTTGCACACACTGAAAGGTTCTCTTCTTGCTCTACTCCAGCTGCCCTAGGACAGGTTTTGAGGAGTCTGTTAAGGTGTCACCTTCTCACTACACAATCCACTCTCAGATATCTCTGTACACTCATTTTAACAAACAACCACTCCTGGAACGGCAGGGTCACCTGGGTGCACTCACAAGGGACCAAGCTGAGAGAGTAGCAAGGGTCCAGCTTGACTGAGGCAGGGACTAACGTGGGACATCCAGACAAGGGTCTGAAGGAGAAGGGGACTCGTGCGTTTGCTGTTCCCAGCCCAGTTCTGAGAGCCAGTCCTCACTGTCCTGGTTCCTTCCACTGCCTGTGCTGGGAACCAAACGTGCAAGGACAGAGGGACAGCCAAGAGGCAAACCCAGAGTGCTCATCACTGGGAACCTGTTCATCCTGCCTCTGTGGGGCACCCCCTGTGCCATCCTCTGCTCTCCCAGACAAGGAACAGGTATCTTTTGGGCTCTGCTCTCACAGTTTTCACACCTCTCTGCACCCAGAGCAGACACCTTGGCCATTGTCATGGACACAAGTTTGGGTTCTTTATCTTCAAGGCAAGGAACTGGCCTGGCTCTTTCTGAATAAAAGTTCAGCAAACATTCCTGATGGTGTTTCATGGTGAAGTGTGGGATGAGGCATTTTCTGTTTCTTTATGATAAACATGGAATTTTAACTCTCTGGATCCCATATTGGCTCATAACAGTGTGCTGGGATCCTCCTTGGTGTGTTAAGAAGACAGGAGTCTGTCTTACCTGTGTGTACCTGAACACCATGGAAAGGACTCTCAGCTCAACCTCATCATGAGGGAATTGCAGATGGAGAACTCGGATAATCTGGAGTTTTTTGTGGACATTCCTGAGGAAGGTTGGCCATCCACTTGATTGCAATCCAGTGAGATCCCATTCTTGGTCTAAGTTAGACTGGAAAAAATAATATCCCTGCTTCATATCAATGGTCCAATTAATTTAATGGAAATTTTGTGCCTATTCAGGTTGGAAACCGGATGGAGTTGTCTCATCAGACAGAAGAATGAAAGCCAGCTCAGAAATTTCAGTATATGAACTGATTTGGAGATCCCACCACATGTACTTTGGAAGCCATCTCAGGCTGCTGAATTACTTCACTACAACAGTGTTCTACAACTGATAATTAGCATGAAGGAAATTACTTTTGCATGTCTTCACGACATTTTTAGGATTTGCTGTCTGGGATGTGAAATATGGTCAAAGTAGCCAGCTTGGAATTTCATCTTCATTTCAAAGAATCTGCTGCCAAAAAGATAATTTTTCTAGAATTTCAAGTGGGAAAAATATAAAATAAAGGCATGAATACTAGGAGCAATAAGTTTTGTATGTGAATTTTGAAAAACATTATTTTGGTAATGCCTTACATTTGCAAGGTAATTATTGTAGTAATTTGGTATGTAGAAGTGAAAAAAGGTTTAAAACTGGAATACAAATGTTACTTAAAATCACATTCTGCCCCCATTTTCATGCCAAAATTGTCTTCCCAAATTTTCAAGATAATTGCAAATGCTTCCAAAATAGTTCAACACATGAGACATTCCTTGCTTTTGGAAGGGAAAAATGCACTTAGCAGAGGCAAACCTTTATTTAATTAGGCACAGTGTAAAGGTTTCTTGTATTCCTTTGCAGCTACATGGCTGTGAGAGGCTGGGGAGTACCTGAAGGGTGACCCCTACTGGGACTAATTCAGTCCAGACAGCTCCAAGTATGTTCATTAAGCTCTGGCTGGGTTTCACACAGGTGGGGAAGGTTAGAAAGCAACAGATAGAGAATGGTGCTGATTGTGTTAAGCATAAAACACCATCTGTTCCACAAGCAAGAAGGGAACTGAATCAGCACGTCCTGAGCAATACTATCCTGCTGCTAGGAGTCAGCTCTCGTTTTTATTTATTTTTTATTTTCTCGCTATGTTTTCAAGCTTCAGTGTAAAGCAGCTAGAATGTAGAAACTGAAAGCTCAAAAATCAGGGGGCTGCTGAAAAGATGCCAAGGTTTAAACTGCCGTGGGAGCTTTCAGACTTGGAATACGTCAGGAAAAGAGGGAATTTTAAATAGGTGTTATGGTTGGCAGGAGAGAGGCAGAGAATAGAACAAGGTTTAATTCTAAATTTTTAAAATAGAGCCAAATAGACTTGAAAGTCAACTGGTGCAGCAGGTAAAATGTTCTGCATTGGCTACTGCTTTCTCTTCACTTTGAAGAACTGACAAGTAAAAGGGCAAAAGTGTGTTGGAATGGCACAGTGACTATGTAAAAATAGTGAGTACTTCATTGTTGAATTAGAAAACCTTTTGAAGGTTGCTAGTTAGGAAGAAACACTACAAGCAGAAGTGAGTGGCTGAATGCAGATGTGTCTGAGGACTGCAGGGCTTTGTGGGCACTGTGCGCCTTGGCTGTGGCCTTATGGCGAAAGAAGAGATTTTCCTCTGTGCTCTGTTCGTAGCGAATTCTGCTTGGAAAAACCCTGGGTGGGACCTGGTGGCTGCAGGGCTGCAAACACCTGGGGCCTTGGAGCATCAGAAGGCAAGACCAAGATCTCTGCAGATCCTGAAGGTGATGGTGCCTCACTCCTGCAGAAATCACCTGTCCATGGGTCAAGCTTTGCTGAGAAGCCAGGCACTCAGCCTGTAAGTCCCATTTTTTATATTCTTGGTTTATTGTATATAATCCTCAGACTCTGCATTAGTGGGACTAAAAGAGCAAGAAGTCAAGTAAACTGCAAATCTCAGCTGACACAGATGTATCAAAACTTTAGTGGTATTTGACATTTTTTGTTAAAATCTCAGGTCCTGAAATCACACAGAACTGGAAATCCCCCTTTTTCTTTTTTGGCCTCTCTCTCACTCCCCCTTTATCCTTTTTATTTTGTTTTCTGTGTTTTTAATATAGTTCCATTACTTGAACAGGACTAATTTCCTGACCCATTAGACCAATAATGGTTTTGCCAGTTCTTTAGCTGTTAAATGCTGACCCAGCCTTGACTTGAGCCAGCAAATTATTCCCATTAGAAACAGGATTTTGGGATGTGAGCCAAAGCTTTCACAGGAGAGAGCAGAGATGAGTGTGGGCACATCTCCTGTGCAGAGAACTGCTGGGGATGGGAACAATTGACATCTAGGCTGGCACGAATCCCTCTGCCACATGGGTGATGCAGAGTGGTGGAGAAAAGCCCTGTAATAAATGTTTGTTGGTTGCTTCATCTTCACTTCCCTGAGGAGAAGCATTGTGGATATTCATTTCAGAACCATTGCAAAAGCCTGTGCTCACCTTTCAGTGTTTGTCTTGCAACACCAGCAGATTCAAAGGATTGGTTTTTTATGTTTAGAATAGAATTTTCTAGACAGCTGAGCTCTCATCCAATGCAGACACTGATGTTAGCTCAGCTGGAGGGAGCACGGTGCTAAAAACCACCAGGGTGGCAGGTTTGATTCCCATATGGGTCATTCACTTAAGAGCTGGACTTGAGGGTTTTTGTGGGTCCCTTCCAACTCAGAATATTCTATATAAGAATATATAAGAATCTGTGGTAAGGTGACCCCCAGGGATGCTTTTAATTGTGTCAGCCTAGCTGGAATGTAATTTTTGGTTGGTTCTTTTTAAAACAAGGGCTTTTGTTACTGTTTTAGAGTTCAGGATTTTTTGGTTTACAGAACATTTTGACCATATGTGATTCCCTGGGACATCCTTTACAATTTAAAGGATCTGTTGAAGTACTCCCAAACCATGGGAGCAAAGGTAAGACCATGGATCCTTCTCTGTGAGTGAATGTCAGCTTAGGGTGGCTGAAAATGAACCTGCTGAGGGCAGAACTGCCGAGGTAGAACCTGTCAGGGACGTTTGGGTTTGAGTGGTCCTGTGCAGCAATAATGAGGTGAAGGAACAGGACAGCTCAGCAGCTTTGCAGCCACTGAGGATAGTTCCCAGGGAATTACTTTTCAAAAAATTCCCATCTTATACTTGGTTGAAACCAAGGTCCGAATCTCTTTGCTTCCTCCTTCTGCCTGTCTTGGGTGCTTTTAACTGGGGTTAAAGGTACATGAGGCTGGACTGAGAACTGCTGGTGCTTTTGGACCTCCTGACCTTCCTGTTCAGCTTCATTGATGTGAACTCTCCTATACCTCCTGTTTTCCAGCTTGGATACTTCGGAGCAGAGGAGAATCAAAACCCCTCAGTGTCCTCACTGTGGTGATATGAATTTTTGGTCACTTTTGAGGTGCAGTCAGGCATCACCTTTTAGAGAGCCCTCGTGTCCCCAGTCCCCTTTGCTGGGGCACTGCTCAGCTGTGCCAGGGCTTGCTGGGGCTGGGGGGGATGGCCCCAGGCTGTTGGCATAGAGACTGAAACAGGGCTGGAAGAATGTCAGCCCCTCCAAAAAGCCTGGGCTATGCCACAAAAAATTCCAGTCAGTTTAGCAGCAGCTTTGGCTTGTAAAGCTCCCATTTCATCTCGTTTCGTGACCTCCAGAGTTTACTGCATAAAGCACAAAACATTGAGTTCATTACCCACTGCAAGGAATTTTAGCAAACAATAATTAGCAACACTTAAAAGATATTCTGTAGCCTGAAACACTAAATCCATGGGTATGTAACAAGCAGCCGTGCAGCACATCTGTGTAACAGTATCAATACTGAAAGCCCCCACTGTGATGAGCCGTAGCAAAGCATTTTTAGCCGACATACTTTTGGGATCGCTAATGATTAATTAGTGTATATCATAATGCAAAGCAAATGTCACCTCTGTTACCTAGGGCTGCTGTCATTTGAGAGGGGAAGCGATTTCCAGTCGCAGAGTGGCTGGGGAAGGCAAAGAGCATCCCAGGCTGCCACCTCGTGGGCAGAGCCCCCGCGGGACGAGACGGGACCGCTCCTGTCCCGCAGCATCCCCGAGCGCACCGCGGGTCTGTTCGGGCTGCGACACCGTCTGAGAGCAGAAAAACCTTCAACAACAAAGGTTTTGTCCTCCGTCCCTCTCTGGAGAGCCGCAGCCTGAAAGGGAGCAGCCTCCGAGGATCGCAAAAAACCAGGCAGAGATTTGTGACAGTACACGGCAGAGCTGTGTCAATAAAAACTAGGATTAAGTGCCTGAGTACCGAATTATTATTGATGATTTCTCCCTTAATGGCCTCATTGTTTGAAGGTGTTGCAGTCGAAGCGGTTTGCAAGACAGCCCCAGAGCAAAGGCTCTTTGCCTTTCACTCGGGAAGTCCCCGAATTTTCTGTGTATGGAAATCCCATTGCAGTTACTCCGGTGTTAATTCACAGCTCTGTGCTTCATCCCATCCTACTCTTTCTTTTTATTCCTCAAGAGCTGCAAGTTTTCAGCATAAATGGCATTATTTTATAAATACTTGTTGCTCATTTTTAAAAGTAGCTCTCTGGGAAATTGTTACTAACCAAGAGGAAATACTACTGATTTAGTCCTACAACAAGCCCTAGAAAAAGAGATTTTTCTGTTTGCAGTGAGAGAGTGCCAAGGTCTCTCTCTTTGCAGGCTCACCCTAAACGTGTTGTTCTACTGGTTTTTACAAAAAGCAGGGTGTCACAACTGAGCTGATAAACATTTTCTATTCAGCACCATTTAATGCAAATTGCTAAACTGATGATTTCAACTAATGCATTTGTCTTCTAAACCTGCAGCATTACATTCTGTAGTCCTACTGTCAAAAAAAAAAAGAAGAGGCAATATAATATTCCAGCTGTGGATCCCTAAATACTGTAATCAGATATCAGTAATCTGAACAATTTGTGTGAACTCAATACAGTTGCTGTTCAACTTCAATTTGAAAAGGGGAAGATTTGTTTGATTTATCACATTTTTTGTGCGTGCAAGTTGAAAAGCGTGCTGGATTTCCGCTATAAATTGTATCCATGCCTCATCACTTCATATTTTCAGAGGTATGCTGACATCCTAAGCACAGTAGGATCTATACTTGACATTTTAAAGGGGCTTTTATAATTTATGTGGATGTTTGATACAACATATTTTTTCAATCTCTAGTGTGGGAGGGTCATGAATTTGAGCTTTCATTTCTCATACATTCTAGGAACAGCTAATTTGAAAATGTAAACTGTCCAGCTTGCATATATTACCCAGTTCTCTGCCTAAACCATATAATGGTAACTTACTGTGTAATTGATAAATTTCTTATGTAAATAATAGTAGCTGTAGTGGACAGAATTGTCAGACTTTCATCTAACTAATTGTCAGCATGGGTTTGATTAGTTTTGATCGTTTGCTACTTATTGTAACAGATTAAAAAACTTACATTTCATGTTGCTATTTTTTAGCAAATTAAATTCATGGAAATATTCTATTACATGTCAAACAATACCGTGGTTGTCTGGTAAATAAATAATACTAAAAATGACAGTCTTGTTACTGAGAGATACACAGAGAGTAGCAAGGACATGGGAATTGATACAGTCAGATTGTAATGATCTTTTCTCTGATAATCCTGACCACAGACAGTGAAATTTCACTTAAATATCTATTTCAGTTTATTAACCTGTCCAGAGTGAGAAGCAACTACTGAAACATTGCTCAATTTCTGTGTGGTTTTACCATGTTATTTGATTTTATTTAAAATTCTGTTTGTGTTCTGCTTTTATGTTCTTATTTAAGCAAGGGCTTGGCAACCTAGAAACTGCAAAGTCCAAGGGATTCTTCCTTTTCCATCACATCTCTTAACCCCTTCATGGAAGGAGAACGTGTGTCTTGTCTAATGTGTTGTTTCACAGGGTAGATTTTTTTCTTCTTAAAATGGCTGAGATTTCTCTTACACTAAAATCTCTCAGAAAGAATGCAAAGGAAGGCTCAGAGAATTTCATACCAGCTATGGACTTTCTGGTTATTCTAACTCTACACTCCTGACTCTGTTTACCATGGAACTTAGAAGATTTGGAAATCACAGCCCTGGGACATGGAACTGTTCCCTGATTCTCCTCTAGATGGACCGGGACAGTGCTGGGAAATGTTTTTGTTTCTCCCACCAGGGCTGGGGGTCCCTGGGGGCTCCTGGGCACTGCGGGCTGTGGGAGCTGGGCTGGGATGTGCTCTCCAGGCTCTCTCTCTGCTGGGGCAACTCCTGGCAGAGGGAGTTGTGCTGGTGATCCCCAGCAGAACCTCGTCCAGCTGGACACACATTCCATGGCAATAATCACCATAAAAACCAGAGTTCCAGCCCTGCTCTGTCCTGTGCTGCACTGTGGGCTGCAGGGGAGAAGGTCCAACACCTGAGGGTGCAGTGAGAGCTCAGCTGGCAGGAGGGTGCAGGGCAGGGCTGGGACAGTGCAGGGATTCCTGTCCCTGGAGCTGCTGTGGGGCTCACCTACCCAGGGCTCACCTACCCAGGGCTCACCTACCCAGGGCTCACCTGTCCCGCAGGACTCACCTGCCCGGGGCTGCCCAGGGTGTGCCTGCCCAGGTCTGGGCCACGCTGCCGTGTGTCTGCTGGGAGCACAATCTGCTCTTGCTTACACAGCCATGCACAGCCTGTGATAGATCTGTTCAGAGTTGTTCTGCATGTTCTATTGATGTTTAAGGTGTAATTATATTATTAATGCATTACACAAAGAGTGCAGCCTTAGCTTGTGTTGACTGGGTGTATTCTCCTCCTGAGCACTCAGCCAATCTTCCCTGGACCTGCCACATTCGCAGCATGAGGGAACACAGATTTCTCTCTCCAAAGGCCAGCTTGGCAGACAGTGTGTGTGTTTAATAAAGTGCATTCACTGATTTTGTGAAGACACTACACAAGGCTGAATGCTGAGTTTCATAGACATGTACTGCTAAAATTGCCCTGCCTATTATTAAGATAAAAATATCTTTTTGTTCAAATATTCTGCTTGCTTCCTTACAAATGAAGGAGTTAAATACTGAAAGGCAGGTGGATGCTGTAACTACTTTAGAAAAAGATGAATAGGGCTGATGGCTAAAGCTACAGGGAATCTATTGAAGGTCCAGATGCAGACATGGCTCTCACTCTGCACACACAGTTCAAAGTGGGGTGAAGCTGCCTGGTTAATTGGCTATGAAATAACTAACCTCTGGGAGAAAATTGCCCTTGTAGTTAATTGCTTGTGTTCAGGGGAACGTAGCCACCTGGCTGATTGGTGCCCTCACCTATATTTACACCCACCCGCCTTTAAATGCAGGCAGCATTGTCAGGCTGGCTGTGTGCATTCATCTGCTAGCCCTCATGGATTAAAAAAAATATGACCATCAAGGTCAGTTTTTCTTTTCATTCTTTTATCTCCTTCTGAATCTCCCATTTCACACACAAGAAGAGCAAATTCAATCCTGAAGTAAATCCATGGGCTTTAGTGGAACAGTAGTGGAATGAATTTTGTCCCAATTGTTTAGTTTGGTCATATTACAGAATCATCAGGGCTGGAGTGGGGATGTAAAATCTGACAGCCTAATGGAAGTCAGAAGGCAAGGCTGGTGAATGAGAGGAAGGAAAGCAAAGTGTTGAAATAGAGACAGGAAGCTGTGGTGTTTCTGTGATGGAAAAATCTACGGGAATAGGTAGGATAAACACCACTCAAAGCAGATATTGAGCTTTCCTGAGGGAGAGAGATGGAGAGGAGGGTCCACTGGTGTTCTCACTATGTAGTAGCATTTACATTCAAATGCTCAGTCTTAAAATGCAAGAAAAACCTTTCTTAGTGTAAAAGTGATCAAACACTGGGACAGGTTGCCTGGAGTAATGCACTCTCTGTCCTTGGATCTATTCAAAACCTGGCTGGACATGGTCTGGGGGGCCTCATCCAGCTGACCATGTGTTCAGGAGAGGGTTGGAGAATCCACACCTCTAGGTGAGGTTAGGTGTTACTCTAACCTCAGTCTTTCTGTGCTTTTTAAAATTCTGTGACTAGGTTCACATTTGCCATTGTCTTACTGTCTTACATTTATCTTTGTTTTCTTTGACTGGTAGGTAGTTAATTTACATGGTTTCCTTATTAGATATTTAGGTTATTCAGCATTTATGTTTTCAAGCTCAGGTTCCAGGTACTCATGAAAATTTTTGATTCTGCTGATGCTTTGACCTCAATCAAAATGAGGTGGCTTTTTAAAGGCCACAAGTGGTCACACAGAAGAAGTGATGCAGTTATTAATGGAAGCAAACCCATGGGACAAAGTGTTTTTCTGCCTTTGCTTAGCCAGCTAAGAGTCTGGCACTTTGTCTGAGCTTGTTACTCAGAGTCCTCCCCCTATGAGCTCTCTACCTCCAGAGAGAAACTCATCCCACCTGTATTAGGTGGGAGACCTGGTGTCTGTCTCCATGAAAACTGAGAAACCACAGTAAAAAAGCTTAGCTCAGACATCTGGGTTTTCCACAGCCCACTGTGCAGTGGGGTTATTTCATCCTAAATGATTCCTCTGTCCTGCAGCTCTGACTGGGAGAGACATCTCTTGTTCAGTGTCACAGAGAAGGCCTTTTAGCCCTGCTCAGATTGGTCATTTCTAAACACTCTGGCTCTGTGTGGGGAGATCAGGAGGTTTAGGTGAGTGGCTCTACCTGGAAGAATCCAAATCTCTCATGCTCTAAATCCCATAGGATTTAGAAAATTTCAGTTTCACATTTTAGTCCTTTCTAACACTTCTCTGTTTTCTTTTTATGTGAATGACTATTGTTTTACTCTTTCATTTGCTTGGTGGAAATGTAAACTTTGTAAAGAGAAATGTGCACTATTTCTTTTCTTGATAGAGATGAGTACAGTTGAAGGTCTGGGGAAGCTGAATGGAAACCTTGCTCCAATAGGAAGCAGCAGCTCTGCCAGGATTGTGACAGGAGAGTGGGATTAACACATCACAACTCTAAGTGATAAGGACCTGACAAGGGTAATTTCCTTCACACGTCTGTACAAGGATCTATATATACAGAACTTGAACTTGAGAGATAACACAGACATAAAAATATGCATAAAAATGGTGTGACAGGAAAGGATTATGTTAACAACTATTTCCCAGTCTGTAAAATGTGGGGAAAGTGCATAAATTCATGGGCTGGCATGAGAAATTGTCTCCCTTAACTCTATTGTGTTATAATGAGGACCTTCCACTCGTATTAAAAATGGAGCCTTTAGAACCTAGCAACAAAAAGGGTCCATTTGTATTAGAGATTTGTTTAAGGATGGACATTTTAAATCATTTGACCAATTTGCAGAAGATTTTAATATTCCTGGAGCTCAGTTTTCCTGTTTCCTTTGGGTAAGACATGCTGTTCTTTGTGAATTAAAAGAAGGTATAGAAATGCAAATGTAGCAGATTGAAAAATAGTTGTACAAAGGGACTGTCTAACTAAATTGATTTCAAGGCTGTGTAGGATATTGTCAGTATCCTTAGACAAAGGCAAATTGGAAGTTAAAGAGAAAAATGAGAGAGATTTAGGTAAAAATCTTAATATACAAGAATGGAAACAGTTTAATAAAATGGATTTGTATGAAAATAAGGCATCAGGTTGTTCAATTTAATTACATCCTGTTCAGAGAACCTATGCCCTCTGAAATGGCAGAAATGTATCAAGAGATTGCTACTGTGCTGTAATAACAGCGAGCTCTGCGTAGGGGGTAATGTATACATATACTGAGGTATGATATTGATGTCTGAAGGATTTTTTGCTTTTTCTTGTATATACTTTTTACACAGTTCTCTGTCGACAAGTATTAGCATGCATACTTGTGATGCTTTAGGTGTGATACTTTAGCCGGGTTTCTTGGTGTCCAGTGGGCCGGGAGACCAAACACCCCAGAACTGTAGAGTTAGAGACCAAACATTCTATTGTCATAAGAACTCAAGGTGCCCTAGTAGGACAGATTCTGTAAACTAGAAGTTAGCCCACCCCAGCCCCTTCTTGGGCCCTCCTGGTAGATCTGCTAATGTGTAGAGTCTTTAATTGTACACTTGACTGCGGGGACGGGGCTTTGGCGCCGCGTTCTACCTGGACGGCAGAAGCCATCGAACGGGATCCTATTAAAATACCGAGGGAAACAACCCCCAACCCTCTAACCCTGTCTGAGCCTTTATTTCCGAAGATCAGGAAAAGGTATCAGTATGGACATCAGATGTTTTCACAGAAAGGTTTCAGGAATTCTGCAAAATGAGACCTTTTTATGTGTTTAGACTGCATTTTAAAGACTTGTTGATTACACCAGTGGGAGACAGATAATTCTTGATGTGTTTCAAGGGGTTTTTAACAATTTCTTCCTGTGTTTAAACACGAAGACATTACAAGGCCAGAGGAGAAAGATGGTTTGTGTTATGTGTGGTTGAATATTTAATTTATTCTATGCCTCAACATTTTATGATTAAATATTCCACAAGAGTAGTGGACAGAATAAGTTTAAGCTTGTGAGGTGTGGGTGTATGGGAAGTGAAGGCCAAATAAACTTGTAGACAATGAAGACACTGAGACGTGGCCAAGACAAAGCATTTACTCTACAAAAAGTGAAAATCTCCAGGCACTGCAAAGCTGTTATTGTGCAATTTCTCAGGGGCATAGTAAAATAAAATACTAAAGAAGCACTGAAATAATCACTAAAAGAATATCCAGAGTTGTAAAATATTTTCCTGATGCCTGAGTTGAGAAAATCTTGACTCTGCCTGGTGAATGGAGTTGGTGCTGTGGTTGATATGGACTAATTTACCTTTGTGAAGCTGCCACAGGTGGGTGTGTGGCTCACAAGGACAGGTCCCTCCTCCACTGTTGGCTGTGTGGGGAAGGTGAACTGAGGTTTCTGCTGGGTTTCTGTCTGTGACAAAACATCCCAGGAGGTTTCCTGCAGTGCCAAAGTCCCTGTGTAGCCGTTCCCTGCATGCCACCCCCTCTGCTCTGGGCTCTGCTGGCTCTGCTCACCTTCCCCAGCATGGTGCTCACTCTCACCAAGAGTGATGGAGTTCTGCAAGGCAAGGCTTTGCCTTGTTTCATTTTCTCTGTAGGCTGAAGGTGGTGTCTGGGCTGTCCTGGTGAGGGGACAGAAGTGTCACCAAGGGCAGGTCCTCCAGCTCTGGGCTCAGGTTTGTGTTCCCTGATGTGGGAGCTGCAGGTGCTGCAGAAATGCAGCTCACACCTTCTCCTCACTTTGTGCCAGAACCTCTCAGCTCTGGGGCTCTCAATCACAAATCCCCCCCGTTCGGGGGTGTTTTTGTGCTGGGGTTTGGGTGGTGATGCCTGCAGGGTGTGCAAACAGCCATGAGCAACCTGGCCCTGGGCAGCACACAGGCAGAGCTTCACTAGCCAGTCTCTGTTTGACTTTAGGGATGTTGTTTTGGAGTTCTCTGTTCAGTTCTGAGATCTGTCTGGTTGAGAGCTCAATTTTGCTTTGATGTTTCCTACCCATGATTTTCTCCCAGTGAAATTGCAGCACTGCCAGGCATGTGCTATTCACCCACCCAACTGAGCAGGTGACAGTGCCACTTCATCAGCCCCTGTGAAATGAAAGGGGATATTTTTTATGTTCTGTAAAGTTTGTTATTCTTCAGCCAAAGTTGGGTCATTCTTCTCAGCCCTAAATAAATGTATTTTCTTCCTCCAATAAATGAAAGACCAACAGTTTACAGAAGGAAACAAAAGGGACGACTTTAAATGTAGTCTTACTAATGAGTTAATCAGCATGTTTGAATGCTAATGAGCACAAGTTGGTAACTGGATCATCTCTTTTCTGTTGTCCACTGGGAAGCTACATTTAGGAATTTAATTCAAAATTCGTATTTAACTCACTTTGCTTATGAATTAATGCGCATATTTAAATCTACCATGCAACAGTATCTTTGGTATCTACTTTTTTTTTCCTGTCTCCTTCCTCCATTAATAATTACTATTCTCTAACAAAACTTAGAGGAGGGAGGAAATACTACTGATCATGAATTCTAGCACTGTCATGCAAAGATTGCCTCGAGAACCTGCAATCACCTGCTGTTTAAATAAAGGCCTGCAATCCTTGTCTTTGCATCTGGAGTATCTGGTGTCCCTTTGTGGCATCAGTGAAGCCTTTCCCTGCTGCCTCAGGTGTCTGTGTTGCAGCAGGACTGACCTTGAGGGGTGTGGGTGATGCTGGGCTCAGGCAGGAGAGGAGCCTAGGTGCTGCCAGGTGTGCTCACAGCCTCTGGCAAAGCGTGTCATCGAGTTCCTTGTGTTTGCAGGACTGACAGAAAAATGTTTGGTGGTTGTTCCTTCAAGTCTGCTGCACAGGATTGTTCAGGAGGCTCCGGAGGACTCAGCAGAGCAGCCCCGGCCAGCGGCCCTGGAGGGCCGGAGGCGGCGTCCGTGCTGCTCCCGGTGCTGCAGCTTCCCTCCGGCCGGGGAGGAGGCTCGGGGGGGATGCTCCGGGCAGCCCGCAGGTAACCGTGAGTAGAGCGTGAGGGGGGAGCCTGAGAAGCACCTCCTGCACTGCCAATAACTAAAGGTTTCTTATTGCGAGGGGTGGAGCAGAGGGGTGGAAATCTCTCGAGCACAAACATGATGTCCGTGGAATAGATGGACTCCCTGAGAGTGATCCCAGGAGCTGCTGATCGCCAAACCTCCTGATACCTGTCCTGCCCTGTCTGGCGATAGAAAACTCTTTAGCTTTTCCTGTTAATTTTTGTGGCTGTCATTAAAGGCAATATTACAACTAAAATTATATCAGGCCAAATTACACTAGTGTGCTGCTTCTATTTTTTTTTTTCTTTCATGCTGTGGCATTTCCTTTCCCTTGAAAACACTCTTTCACTCAGTGTAGCAATTAACTGCTTGAACAGTATAATAAGGAAGCAATTAAGAGGTGACAGAGAAAAATTAACACTCCATCTCACATTAAAGGCCAAGTGAGTATCCTGGCCATTGTGAGTTAAATGTGTCTTTGAAAACCCGTAGTTTGGATGTATTTTCCTTTTGAAAAAGAAGCCAGCTCCATGTTTTTTAGTCTAGAGTCCCAATCTGAAAATGGATGATAACTAATTGGGTGCTGTCTGCTTAAACAGGCTGTATTAATTGTAGTTTGTTCTCCTATACGTGTCAAGGGAAACAAAATCTTTGCAATGTGTAGGCACAATGTATGCAGCCTTGATTTGAATCTGCACGTATCAGGGCAAATAGGGCAAAGTATTGCATGCAATGTTGCCATGGCAGGTGGCATTTGCATAATAAATAACAGCTAACATCAGACTTTCTGGATGAAGTTCTCTCCTGTGTTGTCAGCTACAAGAGGTGGCAATAAGGGAGCCAATATTGAGAAAGTGGGAGTGTGATTTGCTTGCAAATGCAACGCCCCACTGACAGCAGGCACCGTCAGGTGATGGGATGGGATGGGATGGGATGCGATGGGATGGGATGGGATGGGATGCGATGGGATGGGATAGGCGCTCTGATGGAGTGCAGGGGTTGCATTGCTCTGGTGCAGCTCCAGCACATCAGCCACACAAATGTGGCTCCAAAACAGTTGTGAGGGAGGGCAGGCTCCACATCAGGGCCATCGGTGCTGCAGGGCTGGCACGGGGTCGTGGCGTGGGCTGTCACCAGCAGTGACCCAAGACCCCTGGTAACGTTCTGTAAAAGGAGGACTTCTCCAGGCTGAGTGACCCAGTGCTCTTTGATTGTGACAATCCAACAGGTGGGACTCAGCAGAGAGGTTCCACTGGTGGTGATCTGTGTTTTATAAGCAGCCTATGGCTCCAAACTTCTGGGTAAGTTTTTTAGCAGTCGATGAGATCGAGGTGTGCTGTAAAAGCTCTGGGGCTGGGATGTGCCAGGAAAATCATGGATGTGCTGCTCTAATTCCAGAGGAGTTGAGGTTGGTTCTGGCTCTCAGAGATGGTCCTTGGCTTTTCCATAACTTATTGAAAAATAACTAAAACTGATAATAGGCTTTTCAGAGTGACTACCAGTTGCTAAATGAAGCAGGTCCCTGGTTTAGTTTGACATTTGGAATGTGCATGGGGATTTTTGTTTTACTTTTCTGTATCAATTGTATTTAGTAACAGGTGTAGTCTCTTCGCATTATTTTTGCTCTCTTTAATAGATTGTAAGGAATAAGCTGACTATCAGCATTATATGAAAAGTAAGCAGTGATTTTCAGGTTTTATTTTGTTCTGAATGTCAGAAATTATACCTTTATCTGGGTCTGTTTTTTAGCTAATGGAAGGATCATGTAATATCTATAGTACATAATATCTTCTCCTAAACAGAAAAGATCTCTTCAAACAAGTAACCCCAGATCTCATACAACAGCACAGCATGTGTCAATTCACACTGTGTCATGTGACATGAAACTACTTAATACAACCTGACTTGGAGTGACATTTGTATTGCCCATATCATAGAATAAAAAAATAACACTTTCACAAGTGTGGAATTATCTTTTCCAGTTGATGGTATTTTGCTATTTGCAGGTAAAAGTGGAAAACAGGTAAGGGTTAGTGAGCTGTCTTGAAAAGAAGTGTTACAGTGGGGAAGAGATTTGATAAGGGCCCAACCATGCTGGCAATGCAAGCAAAAGGAAGTGTTCTGTTCATGAAAGGAGGGCTCTGTCTTTAGATCTGATCTGAATTGAAGCAGGGGAAAACCCAGAGAGAAAATCTCAGCTTTTGAACAACAGGTTTGTGAGCTAATTAAGGCTGAAATACAATTTTAAGGAAGGAAAGGAAAACATTTTCTATTGCCAAGGACTGGGGGCAGGTTTTCATCCCCCACCTCACTCTGCAGGGGATGGGTGATGCACATACACCCCAAGGATGTACAGGGCACTGGGAAAAGGCACCACTGCTGGGTGTGCTCCTCCTATCCCACCTCTGTGTTGTGGCTGCTCATGTTGCTCCATGAGAGGACAGTTCTGAGGGTTGTTCCTACCCTGAAGACATTGAATTTTATGGTTTATTCATAAAAATCCTGATTTGATCCACAGCTAAGAGCAGTGAGTCCTATAAATGCTGGACAGGCAAGTAGGTCATGAGCAGTGAGAGTCATTCACAGGCTCTGGTGCTTTCTCTGCTCACAAGAAAATCCCCACTCCTTCTGGAGGCTTTTCTGTTTAGACTGGATCTTCTTCATACCCACAGAAGTCCCTTTGCAGTCACATCTCATGCTGAAGTGTAGTTGTCCCCATCTTGTGTTGCTCTCAAAGCATCTCCTCATTGTGTATTCCCCAAAAGCCATCAATCCCACAGGTGTGTGCCAGCTCCCAGGCCTTATTGCCAATCTCCAGCTGTGGGATATTTTGCACAAGCCCTTTCCTGTAGCCCAGAAGCTGCAAGTGGATGTCATCTGGAAATAACCTGACAGTTTGGATGGCAAAACCATCCTGCCATGGGCAGTTTCCCTTCAGGAATTTCTGTGGAGGGCAGCAAATGTCCCCATTTTGGATGAGACTGGGTAATTTCTGCCAGCTGCCTGCGTGACAGGGCTCCTGGAGGAACTCTCCTTCTCTGGTAAATTCTTAAGCCCTGAAAGGCAAGGAACACATTCACACTGGGATATTCAAGATCATTTTGGACAAAACCTTGTAAGTTCATTGGTCTCTACAAAGTTACACAGCTCAGAGCAAAACTGCACCTTGCCAGTGTGCTGGTATTTGTGTGTTTTTTGGCTTCAAAGTATGGAGATATTGGAAAGATTAATTGTACATTTATTGCAGCTGTTCTCACAGATTTGTTGTTACAAAGCTACACCAATAAGGTTGCAGTGAGTATTTCCTGCTCTCCTGCCATGGCCCCATGCTGCCACTGCCATGGCAACCACGAAATCTCCTCTTCTTGCCCATCCCTCTGCTCAGCTGGGGAGCCTCTGGTGCCTCAGCTGTGGCAGGGCCTCTCTCCAGGGCTGGGGCCACTTCTTCCCTTTCCCAGCCCCTCCCTGCAGGATCCCCCTCCCAGTGATTGGAGGTGGGAGCTGCTCTGCCCTCTGCAACCCAGGTCAGGCTGGGGAATGGTCACATTCCTGCTGTGGGAAACTGGGAAGGAAGGACACGGGAGTTTAAGGTCTCCCTCCAGTCAGGGCTTCTCCAAGCAATGCTTGGGAGGGGCTGGATGACTCTTTGTGGATATGTGGCCACCACACGTCTATTCTTATTGAAAGAGGACAGTTTCAAAGCTCTTTAATCAAATCTTGAAGCTTTAAAAATGTAGCGCGTTTTATACAGGGGGATATGTCACAAAGGGAGAAAGGTACATATCAGATCTTAGAAATTAAAATAACATGATTATTTTGCAAACCACCATGAAATGAGGATTTAGGAGTTTGTTGATCTCCCCTGGGGACCTGAGTGCAATAAAAGCAGGAATTGTGCTGACTCGGGTGGAAGTGAGGAACATGTTCAACTTGGAGGCAAATGGTTTTGTGGCACAGTCCAGGGATAGAGGCTGGATGAGCTCAGCTGTCACTCAAACTGTTAATCCCTCAAATCTTTAGCGCTTGAGGATTAATTTCTCTAAATATTGTGCCAAATATAATAGTCTCTCTATCTCTTACACTATTAGACAGCTATGAACTACAAGGAGCCTTTTGTCTCCCTAATAGGATTCATCCCTAATTCCAAAGTCATAAAGCATGAGTTTAAAATAAAAAAAAAAACCAACCATAAAACATTTTCCACAGGTAGAAAGATAACAGTAGGACAGCTGTAAATCTGCAATCCTGGGCTCTGTTCCTGCCCTGAAGACCAGCCCTGCAGAAGGAGCAGGCCAGGGACAGCAGGGCTTGCTTGTTCTGCTTTATCCTGCTGCAGAAGATTTCCAGGGTGACAAAGAAGGGACAGCGACTCAGTGCCCCTCCATTGCCATATCCTGATTTGGGGGTGTGGGTGTGCACTGAAATGAGTACACTCCAAATTACCCCACCAATGGGAAAATAAAGTAGAAAAATAAAAATTGAAGTAGTGGAAATGAATGTCATTCAATTTTCAACTCTGAAGGACCTTTTGTTTTGAAATATTAGCTGACTTTAACTTTCTGAGAAGTCAGGCTTGAGATACAGCATTCTGCTTTCGTGGCTCCAAAGCATTTGAGGTTAGTAAGTATTATTCTCATTATATGAACCTTTTCTCCCAGTTTGGGATGGCAAACGATGCAAAATTTAAAAATAAATTAATTAAATAATTAGGTTATTGACCAGTTATTCTGGTCAGATCTCCTTAAGTCCAGTATATCAACATTTTCATTATAACTGTTAAATATGCCATTTCACTCCAAATGATAATTAATTAGCTTTGAAGGTATGAAGTGAAATCAAAATCCAGAGTGAGTTAAGACTTCCACACTTTTGCTTTTAGGTGAAAGTGAATATAAAAATAGAGGAACACTGGATGCAAATGGTTTCACTGCTGTAGTTCCTAGAGTCTAAGAATAAATTGATACCTTTCTATAAAAGTGATCTAATGGGATTTTGAAATGAAAAGGTGTTCTTTATTGGAACATTAACTAGATTCTTTGAAAAAATGGAAAGCTGAAGATTTTGGTCTGTCAGCACCTGAGTAAAGATAGAAAAGCTGTTATATCTGTGTTAAAAGTATAACAAGATCGTGTAACTAGAAATGGGAAAAGTCAGCAAAAATTAGAAAGAAAGGAGGCTGGTTTTAAAGTGAGATTAATTAACCATTGAAGGAGCATCCCAAGGGGCTCAGTACCTTTTTTAGCACTTAAAGTCTGTAATTCATGATGGGATATCTTCTGCAAGAAAATTCTGTACCAGTACAAATTGCTCAGCAGGGTCTGGGGGTCATGGGGAGGCTGGGCTGCTCTCACTGGAGGGGAACACGGGGTTCTGCTTTGCCCTTGGCACTGGGAGTTCACCCTGCCTGGGACAGTGAGAGGCAGGGCACAGGCTGAGTGAGCCTGCTCTGGGAGCAGAGTGTGGCTGCTGAGGGGGTGCAGATGTGTGGGGTGCAGGTGTGAGTGGTGCAGATATGCAGGGTGCAGATGTAAATGGTACAGATGTGCAGGGTGCAGATGTGCAGGGTACAGATGTGCAGATGTGAAGATGTGAGTAGTGCAGACGTGTGGGTGCAGACGTACAGAGTGCAGGTGTGTGGGGTGCAGATGTGCAGGGTGCAGATGTGCAGGGTGTGGATATGCAGGTGCAGGTGTGTAGGGTGCAGATGTGCAGATGTGTTGGGTGCAGATGTGCAGGTTGCAAGTGTGCAGGGTGCAGATGTGCAGATGTTTTGGGTGCAGATGTGGGTGCAGATGTGCAGATACAGATGTGCAAGATCTGCAGGGTGCAGATGTGCTGCCTTCTGCAGCTGGAGCACAGGGGTCCCAGTGAGCTCCCCTGCAGTGAAATGCCCAGAGGCTCTGCAGGATGGGGAGGGTGGGGCAGACTTTGCTCTGTGGGTTGCTCCGGTTTTCCTCACCCCCCACCCCCCGCTGCTGCTCCCACATCTGTGAGCGAGAGCCACTCCAAACCTGCTGTTAAACTCTGCTGCTGCTGCTGAATTCCCATTAACCTGAAGGCATTACAGAAATTGGTTGGAAAGATGAAATCCTTCTGGGGGTCAGGAAGAAGAGTCTTACAAATGACAAAGAAGAAAATAGGAGTCAATGAGACACACAATGGTAGGGGAAAATATTCTCTTTTACAAAATCCAGGGACTGAGGAAATTCCCCAGAGGAGGGAGAGTAAGGTGCTTCCTATGTGACAGTGAGTGACAGCTTTTTTGTGTACTGTGGCTTGACAGTTACATTTTCTGAGATGCAAGTGAGCAAAGAGACACCAACTCCTTTCCCAGAGTTATTGCTAACTCACATCCCAGCTCTTCTCCATTTCTAATCCAGATCTTCCCCAGCTTCCACTGAACCCTGCATTGGCCTTTGCTGCACAAAAAGGTTTGAATGACTAAAAGACCATTGAGCAAAGGAATGGACCATCTTTCTGCTTCCTGCCCCAAAAACACGCATTCCCAGCTCCCTCTGTGCCGCCTGCTGCTGCAGTGATGGATCACAGTTCCCAGTGGCATCAGGAGGGTCAGCAGGGACACACAGCCACGAGGTGTGGTGGAACCAGGAGGTGTCTGGTGCATTTGCTGTTTGATGTGATTGTGGTCTCCGGGTCTGCAATCCCGGGCAAGGGAAAAGGGAGCACACAGCCTAAGGCAGACTGGAGGGTGCTTTGTGAGGAGGGAGGTCCGAGCCATCCCCTGGAATACCAGGCCCTCTTCAGGCCCCTGTGGCCATCTCTGCTTTTCCAGTGGTAGCCCTGCCCCAGGAGTCTCCTGTCTCTGGTTGCAGTGCCTCAGGAGTCTCCTGTCTCTGGTTTTGCAGTGCCCCAGGAGTCTCCTGTCTCTGGTTTTGCAGTGCCTCAGGAGTCTCCTCCTGGCCCTTTCCCTGCTGTGAGGTGGCTGCAGCTGCTCTCGGTAGAACAGCACACACTCCACCGCCCTAACCCAGAGACAGGGGACAGTGACGTGCCAGACTCTCCATCCTCCTGTTTCAGGCACAAGGCACTGGAAAGCGACAATAACTGGCTGCAGTGTCTGATCCTGGAAATTCTGACTTCTCTGTGCATTTATGTATTTTATGGGTTCAGGCCTCTTTACAGCCTGCAGCCACTTCTGCATTTCTATTCCATTTGCTGTCACTCTATCCTGTGCAAGGATGGGATTTATCCTACCCAATACCTGCTGCAGAATTTTTGTATTTCCTTCTGAAATGGAAAAAGGGATCTAAAGGAGCAGGCTAAATGGAATATGCCTCTTGGGCTGCAGTTATGGGATCTCAAAGCGAGGTTTGGTGAAAGAGCTTGTGTTGGTTTCTTGAAGGTTCCAGCTCCTTGGCAGAGAAATCCCCAGGTGCTCCTTCCCCTGGCTCTCTAGTTCAATATAATCTTTGCTTTTGTCTTGTCTTATTTTTCTTCCCTTTTTGCAGGGAGCCTTGCTGGCTGAATTCCTGGTGGTTTTGATGCCTGATCCAGGTGCTGCAATGGGGAGGCTGATGCTAGTCCAGCTCTTGTTCTTTTAATTCTGTTCTCTAAATTCAGTTTTGTGGGGTAACAGATAAAATCCCCCAGCCCTCCCTGCAGGTCTCATGGTGGCCTTGATCTTTGTGTTTTTTCAGCTCCAGCCCCATAAGCCTTCCAAGCTAACCTTGCAGCTGCATCCTGCCAGGCTCTCCCACACAGGTCAATCTCATTTCTAGTTTTGATTGTTACAGTTTAAAGATAGAATTTCCCTTTCTTGCTTCACAGCATTCAAATGCTAATTAGTTCCCTTAAACGTCTAGGAAGTTATCCCAGTTTACACATATATGGTTTATTAACTGATGTTCATTTCAAATCTGCTCTTTGATGTAGGCTAATGAAATTGTTCTTTTAGAATCTCTTTAAAAGGTGACTTCTCTTTCTTTCTTTCTTTCTTGATGGATGGATAGTGTTTCTCTGAAGCACATTGGTGAGTGTTTGCCTTTGGAAAAAATACTTGCTTTTCATGGGCTAATGCTGGGTACTTCTGGATGTGCATGCAACAGATAAACATTTGTTTTCTGTTTGCAGCAACTTACTTTTTAGAGTTCACACTTTTACTCTTTGCTGAAAAGAATATTTATTTTAGCTCCCTTTCCATAGTTGCACAACTGATAAGATGGAACAGACCAGGTTTGCAGAAATACATCTGCCTGGAGAATATGGCCATGTGGGCCAGCATTTGTTTCCAGCTGTTTTCTTGTCATTAGCTTTTAATTTCAACAACTACCTGCTTGTGCCTCTCCTCTCTTTTCCCCACCTCAGGTATTTCGTGCTGTTATTGTGATTGTCAGTTCTGTTCTGCTTGAAATGTTTCAGGATATGTTGCCATGGTTACAGGTGCCAGAATTGGAAATAAATGAAGGGGGTATCAAGGCACTGTTGTGGCTCTGATGGAGGCTTAGCACTCAGATGTTGGCTATTATTGTGCTGGATTCCATGATATTTGATGATGGATCCCTTTTAATAGAATATTTAAATGCTTGCTTGAATATAGATTGCACTAAAATTGAATTATGTAGAACTGGATTTTAAATGAATTCATTTCTTTTAATGAGTACACAGCCTTTGGGACAGTCTGCAAGTGAATGAATAGAGTGTGTAAAACATTCACTGCAGAAATGGTATGAACACATTTGACTACATCATTGACGACTGAGAGTGGATGAGTACTGAGTACAACTTCAGAAGAGTTCAAAGAGATAAGAGAAGAAATTTTTAGGAAGCAGAAAGCTGCCTCAGAATGGTTTCTTAGAGCTGACTGAGGAAGATGCTTGGAAATTAGGTGGATGCTGTGTCTGTTTTACAGTCTGTGTAGCAGTGACAACTGCTTGCAAAGTCTTGTGGGAGGCTTCAGGTGGAGGTGATGTGAGGGTTTCTGCAAAACCAGAGTTTTCTCTTCTGCTCCTCATTTTATAGGCTTGAGACTTCATCCAAAGCTCAGCAAAATCATTGGAGAATTTCCCAGTGCCAGCAGTGAAATCTGAATTGAATCTCAGGTCAGCTGTTCAGCACCCTTTCCCCACATTGCTCAAAGTGATTTTAGTCTGTTTTAGTGCTGTTCTCGTTCAGTCAGTCCCTCTCAGAGTGCATCCGTGGGTGATGTGTTCCATGTGTTCTTTAACCAGGGGAATGGGCACAATATGAGAGCACTGAAAATGTCTAAAATGGGCAGTAAAGTGTCATTCTGGTCTCAGAGAAAGTTCCTGCTTTCCTTCCCCAGTGAAGGGATGGGTTTTCCTTTCCTGGTGCTTTCTGTCCCCACTGAAGTCAGCTGCAAAGCTCCTGCTCATGTGAAAGGAGTTTTGTGTATGTGTGAATATGCATTTATTTTTACACCCATGTAGTTATGAGTGTGCAATAAAAATCTTTATATTTTTGAAGTAGCTTTAAAATTAAGCCATGGCTTCCTATTTCCTGAAATGTTATTTTGAGGCCAGTGGAAAGAGGGCAAAGAGCATGGTGTCCCTATAGTGTTGATTAGTGATTATAATTGGATGTTAATAGTAACATGAAATTTTACTAAACATTGAGGTTTTTACAGTAACTCAGTTTGTCATGTCAAATGCAGGAAACTGGAGCAAGTGAAGGCAGTTGCTGTGTTCATCCTTTCTCTGGATTTGGATCTCCATTTCTCATTCACCCTTCCTCTAGGAGACTCCCAGTGAGAGAATTCTGCCTCCAGCCAGGCCAGAGCCTCTCAGAGTCCACAGATACTGAGTTTTTCCAGTTAAAAATGTAAAGTTCAGCTTCTTAATTATGTCTGTGGTCACCTTTTGTGTACCTTCGGCATTTATGGAGGGGCAGAGCCCTGCAGAGCAGCCAGGGTAACTGCACATCAGGGAAATGAGCTGTGCAGCCAGCCTGGGAATGCTGCTCCCAGCTGGCAATTCTGTTGCTTCCGCTGGACACCTCAAAGCTGAGCACTTTTAAAGGCATTTTCCTCTGTCCCTTTGTCAATCTGGGCTGAAATTTTTAACTCTGCACTGCAGAGACCAACTGGGGAGAGCTGGGGAACAGCATCTGCTTTGTTTGAACCCTCAGCAAACACACCCAGCTCCCCCAAAACAGGCTCATATTTGCCTGTGATTTGGCAATTGCCTTTCGGGAGGTGGAGGGACACTCGTGTGCACAGGATAAAAGGAGCTGCATCAAAACCCGTGTTTACACAAACTGTGAACAAAGCAGCATCTGTTGGGCTCTCGGGAGCCTTTCCCGTGCACTGCGATCCCCGATTGTTATCAAACTGTTGTGTTTTCCTTGGCACTGAATGTCATTTACAGGAAGAGGTAAATGTAGCACCCGCTCGTCTCCTCATGAACGAGCAGAGCCATCGCATTGTGCTTGACTTCAGAATTGTGGCTCTGGTTTGTGCCTGGTGAAAGGCAGCCCGCAGGAATCCTTCGGCACAAACTCAGGAATTGGAGCTGCACAGGACAACAACGACCGCTAGTGGTTCAAGGAATGTTTTCCAAAATTGCTGAAACTGGAAGGGAGAAGTCAGGATTCAGAAATGCTGTCCCTGGCCGTGCTCTCCATGGGTGGATGACAGAGGTGCAAACGCTGTACGGGCTCTGTGTCCTCAGGGTAGGCACTGCCTGGCCCCTGCCTGGTTTGCATCGCTGATCAGATCTCACCAGCCGGGCTGAGCCCATCGTGGGACACAGCATCCAACCCCTGTGCCTCTCATTAAGTGGCTGCACACAGTGCAGGGCAGTGGGAACCGCTCTTTATACATCACCAGCTCAAAATGGAGTTTCTGCTGTCCCCCCAGTGCCCCCTTCTGAAATCCCTGTGTTCTTTTGCAGCACCACATGGCAGAAGAGGAATCAGAGATGTGTTTGTGAGTAAAGCTGATGGAGTTTGGTTTGCTCTTGTCCTCCTGTGCTGCCAGTGACTCCAATGGAAACTTCATCCAAACAGATCAAAGTGGCACAGGTGTAAAACAGTAACAGCAGAGTAAAATATCCCTGACTGGTTTGGGTTGGAAGGGACCTTAAGAATATTCCAGTCCCAACCTCTGGCCATGGGCAGGGACACCTCCCACTGTCCCAGGCTGCTCCCAGCCCCAATGTCCAACCTGGTCCTGGGCACTGCCAGGGATCCAGGGGCAGCCACAGCTTCTCTGGGCACCCTGTGCCAGGGCCTCCCCACCCTCACAGGGAATAATTTCTTCCTAAAATCTAATCTAAATCTACCCCCCTTCAGCTTAAAGCCATTCCCTGTGTCCTGTCCCTCCATCCCTTGTCCCCCGTCCCTCTCCAGCTCTCCTGGAGCACCTTTAGGCCCTGCAAGGGGCTCTGAGCCCTCCCTGGAGCCTTCTCCTCTCCAGGTGAGCACCCCCAGCTCTCCCAACCTGGCTCCAGAGGGGCTCCAGCCCTGGAGCAGCTCCATGGCCTCCTCTGGATCCACTCCAGCAGCTCCATGTCTGGGCTGTACAGAAGTGCACACATGTCACAATCCGCTAGCACAAGCAGGGGTCGTGATGGTTCATTACTTTGAATCTCAGAGTGCAAAAGTAAACAGGAACAAGTATTTTTGCATTAATCAAAATCAAAAGCACCTTTACTGAGTGCCAACAACACGGTTATGTGATAGAGGAGAGAGAGAGAGAGATAGGGTTGAGAGAGGGGGCGGAAAGAAAGGGGTTATAGCTACCACGGCACGACGAAGTCCTCATTGTCCGGATCCGATGGATTCGTCTCGTCCGTAGGGAGATCTCGTAGGGGTACTTTTTGAGAGTCTCTTTATAGTCTTTTCAAAAGTGAGGGGCAGGTAACCAAGAGATGAGGCAATCCCTCCAGAGACGAGGGGCAAATGGCCAGCAGGTGGGGGAGTAGGGCCCATTGTTTTAGGGTACAGGAGCAAGTGTACAAAACATATAGTCCTTGTGCAGTCCTTTCCGCCCCGTTAGCCGAGCGGCACGGTTCCACGGGCATGTGTCGACACGCCTCTGCAGCACAGCTCTGCAGTACAGCTGGGCACCTGGCAGGCACCCCACCAGGATCTGGCCGGACTTCATTGTGCAAAAGTCCTTTTCCCCTCTCAGGGTCTCTGGATTTTCAGCCTCTGCTTCTGTAGATGGTCGTGAGGCAGATAAGGGATTTCCGTCCAGACTCTTACAACACAAGACCTAAGTTTTCCCTCCTGTAAGCTCTTTGTGTTTCCAGGCATTCCCCAAATTCCACTCTGCAAAGCTGAGTTTTTACAGGTTTAGCTGGGGTGAGAAGAGTCCTGGGCAAGGACAGGGAAGTCCCTTGATTTCCCCTTTCCATGTGAATGTGGGCAGGTCCCATCATTGTCAATGAGCTGTAGGTGGGACTGGAGGGGGATTCTCTCCTCAGATCACTTTATGAGCCAGTTGGAGTTATTCTGGATGGGCTCTGCAGGGTGAAACCAAGCCAGGGGCAGGGTGCCAAAAGAAAGGGGAAATCCTTAGGACAGACAGTCTTCCAGTAGCTTAGCAGCTGTCAGCAAGGTGTTTAAGGAAGGTATAAATATTAAAGGTTAATGACACCTGGCTCCAGCTCTCTTTCTGTGTATTTAATGTATATTAATTACATTATTGCATTACATATAATTACATATAATAATTACATGTAATAATTACATCTGTGTGCTGCTGTATGATGAGTGTGTTGGATTTAGAGAGAAACTGCTCAGCAGTGTGAGTGAAGAGACCATCAGCTGAACACCAAATGCAAAAGCTGCATCTTGTATTAACAAGAAGTCAATTCTTTCCAGCTGGCCATGAGATAAAATGAGGACAATTCTCTGGTTAGGGCTCCATTTGGCTCCAGAGGTCTGCACTGATTTCTCCTGTGGGAAAACTCCTTCCCAGGTAATCCCAAATCTTCCAGTTACAAAAATGCTTGTTTTTAGATTCAAAGAATGACTGAGTAAGCTATGAATGCATAGCTGGGTGCTAGCTATGAGGGGAAAAAGAGGAGTTCCTTCATCCTTAAGGGCACTATTAGGATATAATAGCAGGGTATCGTCTCAGCAAGGTGTCCAAAACTAAGAGAAAAAGAAAGATGCTTTTCATGTTAAACAACTTTACAAGTGCAGTTGGGGGGGTGGGGTGGGGTGTGGGGTGTGTGTGTTCTGTTCTGTTAGTTTCTGCCTGGAAACATGACACAGTTTTAGTCATTTCAGCTGTGTGTTAGTAGGTGGCAGTCTTGATCAAGTTTTGAAACAGTAAAATTTTCCTTCCTCCCTTCCCTTCCCTTCCCTTCCCTTCCCTTCCCTTCCCTTCCCTTCCCTTCCCTTCCCTTCCCTTCCCTTCCCTTCCCTCCCTCAGCTGAATCACCTCTCAGGTCTGGGCTGTCTGCTCTGACCTCCATCTCTGCAGGAATAGGAGGCCTTTCTGATCTGGGTTAAAAGCCCTTCTGTGCTTCTCCTTGGACTCCTTCCCAGTTTGACTTGTCTCTATCAATAGACAGGTCACCTTTCTCGGCTCTCACAGCTGATGGCTTTGTGTTTATCATCCCAAAATGTCTCTCAAAAGTCTTAGCCAAGAGAGATGACTTGCATGTGAGTCCACCAAATTAAGATATTTTTACAGCAATCATTACAGATAAACAGAGTAGAATGTAGGTGGTGAATAGTACATTTCTTTCTGAGAAACTCTCAGTAACTGGAAGATCACTCCATTAAACTGCACTGAATGTTGGAACAGTCGTTGGGTGAGTTGCAGAGAGGTGCTATTTCCAGCACAGCATTAATCTAAACGGACACTTTCCCCAGATTTTAAAATATTTATTCCTTTGTGCTGTCTCCAGTTTAAGATACCCGTGGCTTTAGGAGCTCAGCTTTAATCCACCCCTCGAGGGCAGGGTTTGGGCAGGGTGGGTCAGTGGTGAGTGTGGCCAGCCCTGCCCTGCAGGGAGGGGAGCAGGGGCTGCTTTGTAAAGTGTGTGGCTCCTGTGCTGTGTGAGGGAAGGCAGCTCAGACTTTGCTTTCATCCCTCTTTACAGAGCCTCTCTTGGAAACTCTGTCAGAAAAACGGATTGAATCCTATCTCTGTACACTTGGGCAGTGCCACAAGGCTGTTCATAGATTCCAAGCTGTGAGGGATATCTGCTCTGGCCTTTCCTCCTTGGGCAGCAGGAGAATAGGACTTGACCTGCTCCTGAATTCTCCTCTCCCTCTCCTCTCCCTCTCCTCTCCGGTTTTAACATGTGAGATGGAGCAGAAGGGTCTCCCGTGCAGTGACAGCTCAGTCTGGGGAGCAGGGCAGGGAGAAACTCTGGTTTCTGGTTGGAGACACTTGCTGGAGATGTCAGCCCTGGACTGAGCTCCTGGCTCTGGGGAGCCCTGGCAGGGGCAATGCTCACACCAGGAGCTCTTGCCTGGCTCAGCAGCCAGAGCCAGACTGTGCCATCTGAGATAAACCAGTCACAATTTATGGCTGTGATGCAAGAACTGGGTGGTAAAAGTTTTATGGAGTTCCTGCGGGAGGCAGAGCTCCAGGGAAGCTGTAAAACCTGCAGGCAGTGTCTGCAGCCTTCCCAAGGGAGAGCGTGTCAGGGATTCAGAGAAGTGATTTCTGTAACCCAGTAATGATGCCCAGAGAATACAAATCCACCCCTCATCCGAGGCCACCCAAACCCTGTCCGGATGTGCCATGCCAGTGGAGCCACGAGATGGCACCTGCTCCTTGTGTTATCCTAAATTTGGTTTTCCCCTGCTCCAACCTCTCAACTGCTGTGACTGGTCACAGTCTGGATGTCTGCGTGTTACTTGTTTCATTCTGAGTTAATCATTCTCTATTCTAATTTGATGTTAATTTGGAAATTTAGCAATGCTAAAAAGCCCCGAAATTAATGTAATAGACTTTGCTGTGACCCACACCTAGTGTTATAGTTATTTGTAAAAGAGACCCCTTTGGGAAAGAAAACTTGCACCCAATATATAAATATTTTAATAGCACCTAATTGGATTTTAAAAAACTTCCAAGCATATTAACTTCCTGTTTTAATATCCAGCATCATTAAATGTGTGTGATTACAGCAACAGATATAAATCCAGAGTGACAGGGAATTATTCCAACCCACTCAAACCTCCAGCAGGAAAACCTCAGCAGAGAGGTGCTGCTGACTCTGTCACAGAGCAGGGAGCAGCCCGGGGTGATGGGGACTGTTCTTGAGAACCCCAGAAATGATAAACTAAATTGGAGTAATTAATTCAACAGCACAGGCTCATCTTCAGGTATAAATGATGAAATACAAATGCTAGAGCAAATGGCAGAGGGTGTGGAAGAGAGAAGGGACTCTATGGAACCCATCTTAACTGGCTGGTCTCAATAAAAGTACCTCGAAATTTCAGATTTTCATCCATATAATTGTTTTTCCAAATGAACTGTTTTTCCCTCCTGGGGGATCAGAGGCTGAAGGTGGGCATTTGCAGCTGAAATTTCAACATTTGTTTTCTTCACACTCCCAGGGAGTTCCAAAGGGAAAACCACTTTCTCTTCTTGGCAGTCCTGGCCCCTTCCAAGCCAGGCTGCAGCCCTGCCTGTGGCTGCTGCCCTTGATGGAAAGTCCCAGCATAATTTCTGCGCTGTTTGCTCTGTTTGGGCTCTGCTCTGCTTCCTGCAAGGCAGCTGTGGCTGAGTCAGTCCTTGCCTCGCACTGAGTGTTCCACATTTACAGCTGAGTTCATTCATTGGTAAATTCTTACTGCTTTTTGCACGAAGATCTCTTGTTCCTGGATTTAGTTTGGCTCTTTATGCAGTCCTCTGTCATTTCAGAGTTCCTTTTCAGGAATTTTCAGTCTGATGCTACAGGAAAAGAGAATTTCCTGTGGAAATAAACGGTGCTCAAACTTGGGGAATGGCTTCACTTTCCCAAATGGCTCTGTCCATACTGGTGCAGGGTTTTTCCCACTGCCTGCAGTTCCTCCAGCAGGAATATTTGAGTCTGCTGCTGTCTTTGCCCAGCTGGTGAATTTCCCAGTTATAAATGGCACTGTTGGGTGTGGGAGAGTGTCCCCCTCCTGTTGCCTGTGCTGCTTGTGCCTATGAGAGACAATGAGATCACTCTGAACTGAAATGGAACCTTTCTGTCGTACACAACAGTGTTTTTATTGAAACTATAAATCTGCTAAATGGTCTGCAGTCTTGTGCTGCTTTTCATTTCAACTCAGACCAACAAACTCAAATGCCAGGCCTGACTGGATGGTGGTGTTTTAATTTCTAATTATTTCCTTCCATTTTAATTGGGAAATTTCATCCTATAGCTTGAAGGAGCTGTTATTAAATTTGAAACATGGTAAGTGCTCTGGAAAAAAACCCCAACCTAACAGTTCAGTCTGTAAAAACAGACTCTCTCCTTTTTGCAAACTGCATTTGCCCTTCTCCATTTCAAATTTCTGAAAAACTCTGCTCCTGGAATGAGTGTGCTGAGCTGATCACAGCTCCAAATTCCACTTCTACTCCCAGAGCTCCTTGGCACAAGGCAAGATTTTGCTGTTTTGGTGCCTTGCAGGGGCCTATGCAGACAGGTTTGTTTGTTTGTTTGTACAGCTGCAGTGTTGAGTAATGAGCTTTGCCAATACATTGGGATAAGTTCTAAAGACAAATTAAACCAAAAAGAGCACAAAGTAGTGTCATATAAATTGTTAATCTAAGCTTATGGTTTACATTGTCCTGGGGACTGCTACCAGAGGGACTTTGAAGCCACATGTGGCTTGTGACAGCTGGACAGAGGCAGCTTCAGCTCCTCTAATAAACACCCCTCCAGGGATCACCCTGAAGTGGTAACACTTTCTGAGTAGCTAAAAAATCAGAGTTCTGCGGCCAAAAATAAGTACTGTTGTATTGGTATGGACATCAAATGTATTTTTCGTGCCCTCCTTCTCCAAAGTGAAGGTAAGATAACAGGAGTTGGGGAGAAAAATGACAAGTGAGGTGTTGATGAAGGAAGTATCACTGTGGAACCTGAGCTCCTGCTGCACCCTCCCTCATCAGCCAGGACACACAGCCCAGAGCAGAGGGTTCCCTGCAGGGGAGGCAGAGCTGTGCCTGATGTGGCTCCTGGTTGAATGTGGGTTGATGTGACCAGTCAGGAGCGCTGTGCACCAGGAGAACCTTCCTGGGTAAGAAAGAGCTCCAATCTCTGTAGGGTCCCAGACCCCTCTCTGTAGGGGATGCACCCCAAGGCAGCCTGTGCACAAGTCTCCAGTGTCCTGAGCAGCTTGTCCCAGGTCCCCTCACCACTTCACCACTGGCACTGCCTTGGCTGGTGCCTCCTACAAACCATTTTTGGGGAAAAAGTTAAAAGTAGCAACTTAGAGTTAAAAGTCTTAAGTAATTGCATGAATGGTAACTTAGGATCTACATGTCCAGAAAGTTTTATAATGCCAGAGACATCTGTGTTTTTCACTCTACTGGGTTTTATTTTCAATCATTTTTCTCATTAAAAAATGTGTGTATGTCATTATGTCTTGATGTCTGAGCCAGCATTTAATTCTCTGATTGCATATGGTCGGTACAGCATGTGCCATTACACCCACCAAAACAGTGAAATGACAGCTCCCTTTGCAAAGTAGAAGACTAGAAATAACTTTCTGCTGAGAGATGCTATTAGTTTTTCACTCCATTTTTTCCTAATAAAATCGAATATATAAGTGGCCATGATTCAGATCTCAGAAAGTGTTTTCTGACTAGTCTATGACTTGTCATATCAGGGCAGCACTGCAGCTTTGATATTTATGGTATATTATACCCACGTAAGAGTTATTTTAAAAGGCTACAAGAACTATCTGCTTCTTGTTTTATGTATTATTTATCAGTCTCTTATTCTTTTCTTTACACCACAAATATTTTTTTTTTTCCAATCTCTCCCCTTGATGGTACAGAATAACAGGGCTGCTGTAATTTGCATGTGAGGATGTTGGCAGCTAGGCTGTGCAGGCAGTGGGGCCAGGCTGCTCCATGTCCTGCCCACCCTGTTCCATGTCCTGCCCAGGCTGCTCCATGTCCTGTCCACCCTGTTCCATGTCCTGCCCAGGCTGCTCCATGTCCTGTCCTCCCTGTTGCATGTCCTGCCCAGGCTGCTCTGTGCCCTGCCCAGGCTGCTCCATGTCCTGTCCACCCTGTTCCATGTCCTGCCCAGGCTGCTCCATGTCCTGTCCTCCCTGTTCCATGTCCTGCCCAGGCTGCTCCATGTCCTGCCCACCCTGTTCCATGTCCTGCCCAGGCTGCTCCGTGCCCAGGCTGCTCCATGTCCTGTCCTCCCTGTTGCATGTCCTGCCCAGGCTGTTCTGTGCCCTGCCCAGGCTGCTCCATGCCCTGTCCACCCTGTTCTATGCCCTGCCCAGTTTGCTCCGTGCCCACCCTGCTCTGTGAGCTGTAGATGGCTCTGTCAACTCTTCCTGGGGAAATCGTGGTTTCCTTACAGCACCCGGATTTTTCCCAGTCATTTTTCAAACTTTATTGCTGCTGTTCACCTTGTGGTAATTTCTTCTTTCCCTTTAGCATTTCCTCCACCTCAGGAAAGCTGCCCTGTCCCTCGCCCAGAAAATCTCCTGTGGTTTGTGAGAAGCACCCAACGTGGCTGTGGAAGGAGGAGAAGGAGCAGCAGCTTCCCTGGCTGGAGAGCAGAGCACAGAACCAGCACTCCTGGCCCAGCAGCAGCAGCAGCTGTGAGGGCCAGAGGAGCTCCCAGCAGCCCAGGGCAATGAACACCCATCTACCACTCACATACATGAGCAGCAAACGCCTGGTGATGCTGCAGCAACCCCAGAGATCGAGGAGGGGTTTTGTGGGTGGACTATTTCCCTTCACTGATGATGGAGGAGGAATATTTAATAGAAATTTAGAAATAATTTTTTAAAAATTCAATCTCTTATTTATTCATTCTCCTTGTTAATTGTATCTCCTGGCATGCACTTGTAGAAAAAGGAGTCTGTCAGCTCCTGCCTTGTGCCTGATTAAATCCATGGCAGGTATTAGTGCTGCTCACCCCAAACACCAGACAGCTACTTTGGGGTAAGAGCTGGAGCAGGAGAGCCCCAGCACTGCTGCTTTGTGCTGGGGAGTCCCAGCAGTGCTCTAGGGCTCTGCTGGTCCCCTGGAGCAACAGGGATCCCTTCTCCATTGTGCTCTGCTCCCTGCACTTGAAGAGTGATCCGTGTGCTCTGTCAAAGCTGCACTGACCCCTTTTGTTGCCTTCAGTTCCCTGCTCAGTCTAAACATTGAATGTTGCTCCTGGAGACAATAAAGAACCAGCTCTATGTTCACACCAAAAGGTATCAGTTGCAGTTTAATATTATTTTTCCCTTATTGCTTTTTTCTCCCCTTTGCACATGAACTCTGATGAAATCCCTTTGAGTATCTGTTTCCTCCCATCCCCATTTTACGAGGTCACCTCTTGCTTCAGAGCAGTTCTTTGCAGAGCCATTGTGCTGATTGCCCTGGGTCTGCCTGTGCTCATTGCTGGGCTGCTCGGGCAGGGATTGAACTGTTTTCCAATGGGAAGACTCAGTCACCAGCATGAATCACATGGAAAAGGCATGTGACAAGCAGCCCAAAAGTCACTGCAAGCCTCATCCTGCCGGTGCTGTTTGTTCCGATGTGCTTTAGTGAGTGGATCTCAACGTATGACAAGTCCAGGAAACAGGTGGGTGTTTGTTCAAAGGAAAGTAAAGGCCAAATGTGCTTTTCAGCAGGGTTCACCTTTCAGGGTGTCACTTTGTGTGATCTGTTTTGTAGACTGTCCCTGTTCTTTGAAGCTACAACACTCTGTTTTTCCCCTGATGTCACCAGTGGCTGGGAACACAGTCCCACATGTCACTTCATTTGCTACAGGCTGCAGTGACACTCCCTTTTTACTTTTTCTACCAGGTATTTTTAAAATTAAAGGCAGACTTCTTAGCAGAGCTTGGTTATTCATCAATATTATTAGATTCTCCCTTCTCTCTCCTGATGCTAGGAATAGAAATTGCTGTGGAGGATGAGCTCTTAAAACAAAGCACTGAGTAAGGAGGATGGGAAAAACCCATGCAGCTGAAATGCAGGAAGAGATTCCACGTACCAGTGTAGGGGGAATATTGCACTGGGTACTGGGTGTGTATCCTGGCAGGAACCCTAGCACGAGGCAGGCAGGGAGGGGATGCCATGGACTTGCCCCAGGCCAGTGCTGGGGCTCCTTTTGTCCCTGTACAGGGCTGGTCCTGTAAGGGAAGCACCTGGCTGGACCTGACCTGACCTGACAGGCAATAACAGGAGCTTTTGAGAAATAGATTCAGTTTTTTCCTTGCTTCCGAATTAGAGGCTTACAAGCACCAAGAGAAAAGGCCATGCCTTCTTAAAATCCTGGAGGAATGCTTTTTGTCACCTTGTAGGGGCACAAACACCTGGCTCCTGAATGGCTTCTGTATGGCTGTTTGTGTTCCAGATGGTTTGCCCAAAAAGGACTGGGGAGTGCAGGCAGCCACAGAAAACTGCACTGGCAGCACCTTAATGCCAACAGCCCCCACAGGCAGGGCCATCCTTCCTGCTTTTATTCTGCAGGGCGTTTGCTTGCTGATCCAGCCTTGGGAAGGGAGCTTGGCACCAGAGAAGTGCTTTCTTTACAGTCTATTTCTCATTCATCCCTCCTGGTCAGGTTCACAAGAAACTAATCTGCCATCAGGGATGTACCCAGACTGCTGGGAGTTTGAGAAGAGCTGGTTGGAGAGACAAGTCCCCATTTCTCCCAGTCACAGCCACAGGTGGCTTTCCAGTAATAACCGATGTCTGTCTCTGGGATGTCTCTGGGATGAGCCTTACTCCAGCCAAGCACAAGCCTGAGAGCCTCCTTGTGCAATGCCTGGTCTCTCATCTAGCAAGGAGAGAATAAAAATGCAGCCCACACTCCCAGCCCATCAGAATTACACAGGTGAGAGGGATTGAACAGGGCAGTGCAGGAGGTGTCAAAGGTCCTGTGCTGCAGGTACAAACTGATGGATCTTAGCACAAAAGAGGAACTGGAAAACCTGCAAAGTGTAAGTGCCATCTGCAGCAGAAGCTGCTCATCCAGACAGCACAGGGAAAGCAGCTCCCACCCTCAGCTGTGACCACTTTGCTTTTTCCCCAGCCATGGCACTGTGGAAACGCAGCTGCTGTTGTGCTTCTGCTGCAAACTCTGAGCTTGCAGATGTGCCACCACCTAGAAAAGCCCTGGGGTTCCCAGGCAGTCATTGTGCTGTCTTTTCCCCACCTTCCTGGCATGGGTTAATAAGGCCACAGGGTGCTGGGTGAGAAAAAGCACATCTTTTCTCTTTGCAGTTTTCACAGGCACAAGGTTCACCTGTGGTTCAGTGTTTAAGTAAAATTAAGGCTGACAGCTTTTCCCTATAAATTAAATTAATGAGATGTTTGAATCACTGCTAAATTACTCGTGCAGATCTTTGCTGTCTCTGGGCTTGCTTCCCACAGACCCTCTGCAGCTGCCCCCATGCCCCTTGCCCATGCTGGGATTAAAGGCTGGTCATTACTGGGCTGCTGGGGCTGTGTGTGCTGGGAGAGGTGGCCACACAGAACTTTCACAGAGTTACTCCTCTGCAGGGGACAAGGTTTACTTGCCAAAGGAAAAAAAAAAGCAAGAAAAAAGAAGCAGTCTTGCTGTTGTAATGTGGCAGGATGTTGTGTGGTGTCAGTGTGAGGGTACTGCACAGCAGCTCTGCTGCCCCATAGAGTTCATGTCCCAGCTGCCTCTCTCCACCTTGCCCATGGCCACAAGCTCCTCACTCAGACCTGCTCATCTCCTGCTGCCAGTCACCCACAGCCCTCTCCTGACAGCAGTTCTCACCCTGCACCTCTCATCAACTCTCCTTTTGCAGTAAGAATAGGCTGGGTTAGCAGAGGCAGCTAATGAGCTCATTTGGGCCAAATGGGATAAAGGGTATCTGTGGGCAGGAGCATTCCCTGCAGCAGAGCCATAGTGAGTGAGTGGGGGCAGTTTGCCTGCACTATCAGCTACAGGGGCTCAATCCAGTTTGGAACCAGCTTGGAGAGGTATCAGGACCTTGCTGATTGTGGGAAGCCTGTCTGAGATAATTCTGCTCCCTGAGTAACTCAGGAAGGGGAGGTGAGGTGGGTAAGGTGTGTTTCCATCTTCAAGAAATGCAGGGTTTAAAAAGGAGCATCTGCTTTGTGCAGCAAGCAGAGCAGGTTGTTTAATAAACAGCAACCTTGTAGGAGACAAGATTTTCAAGAGCAGAAATTGAAGCTGGTTTGGTTTGGTAAAGCTCCCTGAGTGCTTCCTTTGCTGTAGCTTTGCAGGGAAGGACTTTCTTTCACTATAACACAGTTCCCTGAAGCAGAGGGAAGAGGCATTGTGACCTGGGAGCTGTGGCTGTCCAGCTGAGGAGAGAGCACATTAGCTCTTTGTTGCTTGAAAATTAATCTCAGCAAGTATTGCTGGCAGAAGAGTTAATAGCTGTAAAACAGATAAGAAAGCAAAATGCAGGCAGAGAGGCTATTTTGCACATACATCAGAGAGTTTTACCTGTGGTCTGGTACCTCAATGAACTGGGTATTTCCATGTTGTTTGTGGCCAAAATATGTGGTTCATAGTTAAAATTGTTTGCTTTAAGCATTTCACATTCTGTTTATTAAATGCAGACACAATGCAGGGAATGTCAAAGGAAGCAGATTAGAGATTATCTAGAGCAAAATATGACAAAAATGACTATATCATATAGCCATGGCCTATAAACCTTGCAGCTCTCTCTGTTAGGCTGAGAGGGGGGGAGATGAGCCAGGTGACAGGGACAAGAAGAGAGAGGTCAAGGCAGGTGGTGATGGGGAAGCACATGTGGAATCAACTCAACAAACACAGTGCATTTACTTGGGCTCTGTCTGGGATGTCCAGTTTGAATGTCACCACATAATTCTGAGCTGTCCAGCTGCTGCTTAATTATTGGCATAAGGATACTTCAGACAGACTTGGGTAGTCTTGGCCTTTTTGGCTGGTGCAGTGTTTCCTCATGATTACCAATGAGTTTTGTGTCCTCTCCTGTTTGCGTTCTCATCTGAGATTTACAGCAAACAATAATGAGAGATGCCAGAGGGCAATTTTTCAATTCTTAGAAAATAAAAATATGTGCCAGGATTCATGCATATATTCATGTGGACGCCTGTGATATTGAAACACATTTCCTTTGCTATTTGTGATCTATTTACTTGAATCACTCTAAAATCCAACTAATGCATAATACTGAAAGATCTTCTGTGGAGCTGGGTAGAAAGCATGAAACTTTGTTTTGTGCTGGGAAATTCTGCACTATTACCTCCTTTTCCCTTCAAGCACTTCCAGCATGGAGCCTTCACCTTGCCAGGCTCTGGTGCAAACCCAAGGACTCTCAAGATGCTCTGACCAGAGCAAAGCCTTAGGGGTCAATATTTGTTTATAAACCATGTTCCTGGGCAATTCCATTTCCCACCTACTACTGAGTCTACCTTAATGTCTTGTCTGGTGTAGTGGTTCCAGTTGGCCTATTCAAGGTTCTGGCCAAATGCCAGCACACTTACCAAAATTTACCTGATGTTTGCTGTGAGATGAGGATTAGGAGTAGGCAAAGCAGGCTCAAACTTTATAAAGTATAAAGAAAGTTTATTAATATACCTAAGACAGAGAAAAAACCCAAGAAAAACCAGGACAAACTCCTCAGACCACCCCTCCACTTCTTTCTCCCTGACAACACACAAAAGACAACATTTTGACCTTCAGTCAGTTTACCACCTCCGAAATAGCTCTCGTTTCAGTTCATTTAGGAAGAGAAGTCTCTTTTGTTTATACCATGGATCTTCTGTAAGAAAAATACAGTTTTTATGGGTCTTCTGCCTCACCATTAACCACCGCCCGGAGCAAAGTCCAGCTTAATGGTGGATCCCTCTCACACCAGTAGCCTTCCCACAGCCACTTGGGTGGGTTAGGAACAGTCCACAGGGTACCTGTTTTAAGGATGCCCAGTTCAATTGCAGCAACAAAGAAAATCCCTTCTTCTGTGCTTAGCAACACAGGTTCTCCTGACAACTCAGGTTCTCTAGCATTCTCCCCGGAACCAGGGCTCTGGGTCACAGCCTCTCCTCTCTCTTGGTTCTAGTTTCTCATCAGGCTGTACTTTTTCAACACCTACTTGTCTTTACTCAGGTATTTCAGTTCATTGGCTGCAATTAGAACCTCACATCCCACCTTTGGACTATTTCTTCATATATTACAGGGAATTTATTAGCTCAGTCCCCAACCATGGTTCTCCAAAAGAATTTTCAGCTTCCCTCTCAAAGCACTTCTCATACACCTCCCTCTAGGCATCGGTTCTGCTTTCCTCACTGACTGTAGAGTCTCTATGCTGCATTTGTGCAGATGTCCTCACTCGTTCCTCTCTCTGCGAGGAAGGATGGGTGTCTGCAAGTTCAGTCCAGGCATGGACAGAGTTAATCTCTCTCTCTCTGGCAGTGTGACGATCCCGTGCTCCCTGCCGGGCTGTTTGAACAGGTCCGAGCTGGATGCCAGAAGCTCTCAAGAGTCTCTGCCTGGCTCCGCCAAGCTGGCTCGGCCTGGTAGGGCCATCTGGGCCTGGGGTGACAGGGCAGGGCCTGGCCCGAGCTGGATGGAGTCCGGCCCGGTCCTTGCCTGGCCCGGAGCAGGGGCCTGGCCCTGTCTGGTGGAGCTGACCTGTCGGCTGAACTGCATCTGCCGAAAATTCCATCTGGTTCCTCCCCCACGCCCAGCTGCAGCTGCACGGCCGCCCTAAACCTCCCTTCCCCCCTCCCTCCTTTGGAAGGACTGGGGGGGACAGCGCCTTACCAGGGAGAGAAGCAGGGAGATGCTCCTCCCTACACTGCAGCAGGCAAAAAGAGGAAGAGGCTCAGAGGCTCTCTGATTATAGATGGCTTTTTTTCCTCGAAGGCAGATCAACTTTTTAATTGGTTTACCTCCATATCAATCCTTAAAACTCCCTGGTTATTGGCTCTCTCTCTCAGGAAGGCAGTTGTATCACCTCCTGCAGCATCGGTCACTTCCTAGATTTTGACCCCTCCTGACCAACCCAGGACATCTGGTTATTTTGTACTTTCCAGGTGACTGGAGGAGCATACACTCCTGCCAGGCTCAGTTCTGAGTGGAGAACTCTTCCAGGGAGATCTCAGCCCTCCAAGGACCTCCCCCTGGCACTTGGAGGAGCTGGTGCTTTGCTGCTGTGAGCATCTGACAGACTGCAGAGCAGAGAGGGAGGAGCAGGACCTTTCTCTGGGTGTGATGTCTGGTGGGAGGTGTGCTGAGGTCCTGACTCACTGCTCAGCCACCTTTGTGTTTATCTCCTGTTCAGCATGTGTGGAATGCAGCTCTGAGCACATGTGCAGAGCTTGCTGCTGCAGCAAACCAGCCTGGATGAGGTTTGAGAGGAACAGCAGCAATGGAGGCTTTCAAACTAGAGCCAGGGAAGAAAACCAGAGAAGATCAATAACCCATGTCAGGAAACATCTCTGCTTTGGTACCACATTGTCATCGGTGTCCTGCAGGCACAGGACCCTGCCATGAGGGTTCTGCTTCAAAACCACATTGCTATGAGGAGCCTGTGGTGCAGCCCAAGCTCCCACTGTTCAGGACTAATGAAGATAATCAAGAGTTTCCATTCTGTGAAATTACAGTGCACAGAGCCCTTCCCATAGCTGGGATTTCAGCCTGTCAAAACTTGCCCCATTTGCTGCAGGGAGGTTGAGGCAATGGCACTTGTTTGGTCTCCAGCCAAGCCTGGGTTTGAGGTCTCTTACCTGGGAAAAATAAATAAATCAGAATATTAGAAGGTGCCATGCTGATAATTGATTCTTCCAAGAATATTTTTCCCACAGCTTAAACCATTTCCAATAGCAAGAAGTTATAATGAAGCCTAAGTGTATTTATGAAGTGAAATCATTAACAATGGATTAGCCAGTAGAATCCAATTTCCTCTTCCATCAGACTGGAATTTCATTGATGTATTGGGCATCATCGTCATCCTCCTAACTGAGAGAAAAATTATATTTGCCATTCTCCAGTGGGTGCACTTTGCAGGAAAAATGGCATCTTATGCAAAGGATCAAGCCAGAATCTTAATGGAGAAGGTATTTACAAGAAAATAAATGTGCCCATAAATATTTCACAGGCATCTCATACGTGCACTGTGTTTCATTATGTTTAATATATGAATGTAACTATTTTACTTGTGTGGATTTTTTCCTCTTAAGCAATGTCTTGAGGAGCTTAATGTAGAGAAATAAATTTGTGTGAATGTCTGTAGTGTTTTATAAGATAATATAAAGGAGAGGTAGAGGAATCCTTCTCCTAGGAGTTCTTTTGTTTAAAGAAAAGAGCTTACCCCTTTGCAAGGATTGAGTACTGAAATCTGTGTGTTTGGAGCTTTGGTCCCTGTTTTCTGCTCCACACTCTGAGCCCTGCTGTGCTTTCCCTGTGCCCTGAGAGGGCTGGCATGGGGCTCACAATGATGGGCTTCAGTTTTGGGTAACCAGTTTCAGTCCAGCAGAGCAAAGTGCCTCGAGCAGAGCAGGGATCCTGATTCACTTGAACCCCAGTGTCTCCTGTGAGCGTGGAGAGCTCCTTTGCAGCTCCCTGCTCTCCTCTCCCAGCCCCTCAGGAAATACAGCAGCACAGATTCCTTGTAGGGCTCCTTGTGGCTCCTCTTTCTGGAAAAAAGTCTCAGTTCAAAATTCTGCTTCTTGATGTCTGAGTGCTCTGCATCTTCCCCCCCCTCCCACCCCGATCAAATTTTAGCATTTTAAAGAGTCTTTTCTGGGGGCCAGATGTCCCCAGGTGCCAGAGATGTCCCTGTCCCTGTGATGTAAGTGGGTGACAGACAAGCTGCTCACTCAGCAGAGGGGCTGTGGCAGCCAGGGTGGGGCCCTGTCACCCCGGGGTCACTGCTTTGGAACAGGATGCTGCAGGGAGTTGGGTGCCTCTGCCAAAAGTGTGTTTATTCACATATTGTGCTGCTTAAACCTTTCCTCTCTCAATTTTTCTCTGCCAGAATTACACGATTTTGGGAAAAGTCCTAGGAATTGCTATTGGCCAGGAAAATCAGCTGCTGTGCTCCTGGGGAATGTTGGTGCTGTTATTCCATGTGCAGCCAGGTAGGTACCAACTGTTCCTTGCTGAGCTGTTACCAGGGCTCTTTCCATAAAGAGAGCATTTCTCCAGATATCAGACCCCTGTCTCAAACCAAAAATGAAACACTAGATTTTGATCCTGGTGATATAAAAAGACAGTGATTGATACCAAGCAAAAAAACCCCAACACTTTATTTAGGGAAAAGTAATTTTTGGGAATGTTATTTTAAAAATGAAGGCATGGAAAGTTTAAATAGCAAACTGTAGCTTTTAATGAGATCAGTTTCTCTTTTTCTCCCAATTAAGAATCCCCAAACCAATCCATTTCTGAACCAGCTCAAGGTGACGAAAGGTAATTCAAATAGAAGTTTAGACCAGATTGCATTTGGACTTGTCTTGAGTATTAATGCATGCAACCACGATATTTTCTCATCATGTGAACTCTAGGGAGGAAGGATGGGCTGTTGGGCTTTTTAAATGCTGGTGCTAAAATTATCTGCTAGTTTTGAACATTTGTGTTGTGATAGTTGCAGTGTTAACTCCCACAGGCACCTCTCCCTCCCACCCAGGAGCTGGGGAGCCACGTGGCTGTGTTCATAGTGCAAGAGCAGCTCCAACTGTGCATGAAGAAGGCTTTGCTCCAATAAACCCCAGTTTGCCTCTGTCACCCACTCCAGGAGAGGGCTGGAAGAGATGGTGGTCAGAAGAAGGGTCCCTGGGAGAGGTCAGTCCTTAGTGCTTCTGCCTTCTGACAGGGTGATTAAATAAAATCTGGAGCTCTAAATCAGGTTTAGGAGCCAACAGGAGCTTTATGCCCTGTCTTCCCTTAGTGTGTGATGATGTCAGGTAACTCTCGTTTCCTTGGAATGGCACTCTGGATTTGTTTTGCAGAAATCCATTAAAGCATCACCTGTCCACAGAGTCAGGACTCAGCTCCAAACTCCACTCTGCAATCGCTGCTCAGATGCAGTTTCTGCAGAGCTGGGGTCCTGCATGGCCCCCGTGGTGCTGCAGGACAGAACACCAGTGCAGCATTCCCAGCATGAATCACAGCTCCTGTGGGGATGTTTAAGTGCTGCTGTAACAACGTGCGGCTGGCTTAACTCCAGCTTTGAGTCACCGTGTCTGGAGTGTGAGATCACTGCTCTGGGCTCCAGAGAGGCTGCAGAGGCAGCGAGCAGGGCCATCCATCACAGCCCAGCCTGCTGCTCCCGATCCCGCCTGGGCAGCGTCTCTGCTGGACTGGGATGGGACGGGACGGGCCGGGTTGGGCTGGGCTGGGCTGCGCTGGCTGCAGGTGGCGATGCTCGGCAGGGAATGTCAGCTCCATCCCGGGGCAGGCTGCATCCCGAGCCCCAGGCTCAGATGTGCAGCCTGGGCTCAGACCGATGTGCAGCCTGGGCTTAGCCTGGGCTCAGATGTGCAGCCTGGGCTCGGCCTGGGCTGGAAGAGGGGCAGGCGCTGCTGAGGGGATGGTGGTGTGGCACAGACACAAAAATGAAAGAGAAAACTCTGCTCTGGAAGGAGCTGACAAAGGAGAAGAAGTCTGTCGATGCAGAGGCACTGTGTTATATATATATATGTTTATATCTGTATATGTTATATGTATATATGTTTATATGTATATATGTGTGTAAGATGAGCCCAGAGCAGTGTGTTGTCCCATCCAGGTGGTCTGGGGGCACTCCAAGCTGGGATGAGTGGGCACCAGTCTGCACAACCAGACTGGGTTGTGCTGGGATGCTCAGGAGAATGACTGTGAGCCCGTGGACAATTCTGCCCTGAAGCAGCCCCTTCCTAGAGCTGAATTACAGGCTCTGGGGACTGAAGCTCCTGGCTGGGATCCCCTGTTTCTCCCAAGGAGACTCGGGAGCCTTAAGAGAAAACCAGTTGTCTTGAACAGCCCATCCTGCAACTAGAAAAGAAATCTATTTTGTGATTAAGTTATTCAAATCAGAATGTGCCATGTGCAGCTTTTCCCAATGGGAGGCAGTCAGCAGATGCATTGGCAGCCCATTCTCCCCCACCCCCTCCAGCTCACATTGGGTAAAACAAATGCTTATAAACCAAATAACAACCATTCTTTGAAATTCAGGCCAGTCTCTGTATAACTGAGACTCTGGGATCTGTCTGAGAGGAAATATCTGCAGGGCAGGGACTTGCGTGCATGTCTCTCCATTTTATAGTGGTGCTGTAAGGAGTGGACCTTGCTGGAATAAGAGAAGAGAAGCAGAACAATATTTAAATGTATGCTCCACTGGGGTGAACTAGAATTGAATATCTGGGATTAGGGATTGTGTTTTAGTAGAGGGTCCACGGCTAAAGGATGGGGTGGTGGGAGTTTTCTGATTTTTTTGTATTCTTCCATCACCTACAGAATATCAGAAGATCATGGGTAAGAGGAATTCTCAGTGCTGAGACTCAGTTCTTAGTGTGATAGTTCTGTTTTTCACATTAATACCAAATCCTATGTGGAAAAATTATTCTGTTTAGAAAAGCATCAAATCTACCATCAAAGAACAATGCATCAAGACTGTGTAAGTGCTCTGGCATTTCTGAAGTTGCCTTCGTGCTCATTAGACTTCAATGATATGAGTGAATTTCTGTCTGTGAAATGCTGCAGACACTTCTCCCTTCACACCCTGCACATCAGCAATGTCTGGAGTTGCAGCACTCCCTAATGCTTTATGTTTTGTTTGTGTGCTTTTAAGCATTTTCTTATTGAAAACGAGGACTATTACTGGGCAAACTCTGATTTACACATTCTGCAGATTTTGTACATTTACAGATTAAAAGGATAAATGAAATTTGCTTGGGATGATAAACACACAGGGGATGGTGGAAGATGCCATCCTGAGAAGCAGAGCCTTGCTCTGGTTGGGCTACAATGAGCCAAAGCCACCAACCAGCTCTGTTTGCTGAGTGCCACCAACCAGTTCTGTTTGCCACAGTGCCACCAACCAGCTCTGTTTGCTGAGTGCCACCAACCAGCTCTGTTTGCTGAGTGCCACCAACCAGCTCTCTTTGTCACAGTGCCAAAAACCAGCTCTGTTTGCCACAGTGCCACCAACCAGCTCTGTTTGATGAGTTCCACCATCCAGCTCTGTTTGCCACAGTGCCACCCACCAGCTCTGTTTTTTGAGTGCTCCCAGTGTTTCCTGTGGCACAGCCTTCAAAGTGCTTGCAGTCACGTGTGTGTGCTCCCCACAGCCCCACCAACTTCAATCTTTATGTGGTTTTAGAGGAGGTTACAGATTTCTGATTTTGGCGACTATTTAGCTCTTAAATCTTGAAACTGGCTTCCAAATTAAGTCTTGGTTGTGAGGTGAGAATGGAGGAGAGGGTGATCAAGGGCAGGACAAACCAATCCCATTCCCTTCCTTCCCTGCAGCACCAAGCAGAGTAAGGAGAGATAATTAGGTCTGTGCTTTTCTCTTTGCGTGGTCCTCCTCTGCACACCAAATGCTTTTGCTGTTTTTGATGCACCTCACATCTCCATGCTGGTGTCACCTCCCAGAATGTCACAGTGCCCACCCAGTTGCCCAGTTGTGTTTAAGGCTGATGAATGCACAAGTCAGGTTCACAGTCTTGCTCCTAAAATGTTAAACCCAACCCTTCCTTCTGACTGCCTGAGAGCCATCAGGAACTCAGGGATTTTTTCAAGTCTGGTTGGAATTAGCAGAAATCCTGCTTCTCTGCACTGGGGCAAAGGTCTTTTCTAAAGCTCTGACATTGAGCTTTTCTGTCATGTGGAGCTTGACAGAATAATAAAGGATGTAACTTACTGGTTTCCAGGGAATCCTGCACTCTGTGTCTTTTCCTTTTTATTATTATTTTTTTGAATCAGAAGTCTCCATTACTCTGACAGAAGGGAAAGTGAGTAAGTTTGCATAGTCTCTGCCACGTTTTCCCTCCCCACTTGCATACAGGGAATAGGATACCAACAAAGTTCCTACCCTATAACTGTGCTTGACTCTCCCTAAATCGGCAGCTGTCCCTTTCAGGCATAAGCCTGTTGTCCTGGGGTTTTACCAAGTTCTCACAGTTTACAATCACCCAGGCTAAGCCTGTTGTCCTGGGGTTTTACCAGCAGAGCTTTAGCTGTCCATGTGGAGCCTGGGGTCTGGATCGCAGCTGGCAGCACATCTCCAGAGAACATCCTTCCCTCCCCTGGGGACATGTGGAGCACACAGGTATTGGCAGGTGGGAACAGCTGCACCATTCTCTGTGGGGAAAAAATATTAATTTAAAATTAATTGTGCTTGAGATAATTCACCTCCTGCAAGGGTGTTGCCTCAGAACTTATATAGCTTGTACTTAAGAGGATTGACAAGGTGTTCAGGCTTCCACAAAATAGGGAGGGATTTAAACACGTAAAGGAGCTACAAGTTCTCATCTTCTGTGGCAGTCTGGATTTCTCTAATCCATGTGTGTATTTGCTTGAGTTTAATTAGAGACAGGCCCCCAAATGACTTGGTGGGGTGTGTGCTCAATCCATAGCTGAGACAAATCATTGTCCTGTGGAATTCCTGAGCATGGCCGAGCCCCTTGCTCTGAGTGCAGCCAGGCAGGCTCCAGCAGGCTGGGGGCTGTGACAGGAGCTCTGTGCTGGCCCTGCTGTCCCTGCAGGCTCTGCTGTCCCTGCTGGCTCTGCTGTCCCTGCTGTCCCTGCTGGTTGTTTTTGGGGGTGGCAGTGGGGCTGGCCCTGCTGTGCCGTGGATGGAGCCGAAGAGGTTGGAGCTTTGCTCTCAGAACTTCCTTGTGCAGGTGTGGGAGCATCAGCCCCCTCTCCCCCTGTGTTTCAGTGAGCATCAAAGCTCTCCAAACCCCTTCTCTGCTTGCTGCCTTTGCAAAGGCATTTCTTGAAAACCTTGCTGGTTAAGAGATTGTGTTGGAAGTGATTGTCGGTGTAACACCCATTTTGTGAAAATGCTTTTGTAAGAAAGTCATGTTTGTGAATGAAACCAAGCTGGAATTAAACATTTGGATTGCTGGAGTAAATATATTGGCAAAACAATACGGAATTAACTGATGGAGCCCTGGTGATATGGCATTTGTATGTTGTGGTTTCCATAGATACACGTGACAGTGTTTTGCAAACACTATACACCACCTGAAATACATTATTCAGGAATAAGATTTACATTTAAGTGTGTTCTGCACAAAACCCCTTCTGAGTTATTTGCTGAGTGATGTAAACTAAAGAGGATTTCAAAGGTCATTGCAGTTTGATCAATTCTAATCTTAAATTTTTCCCAAAGTAAAGGTGGAAGGAAAGGAGGCAGAGAAAGCCCCTGGCCCAAGGCCTGTGCCTGTGATTTTGTGATGTGGTCCAGTGAGTGCAGCTCAGCCTGGGGTGTATGCAGGTACCCAGGCTGGGTAAGGGAAGGACAGCTTGGCTGGGGAGATACAGCCTGGAGAGGGGACTGAGAGGGAGGAAAACAGAAGTTCAGGAGAGAGCAACTTGGACGAGCAAACAGATCCATCCACATCCAGTCACAGATGTGTGAGGCTGGGGGAGGTTCCCTGCAGCTCAGGAAGGTTCCCTGGTAATGAGGAGTTCCAGGAAGGGGATATTCAGCCCACAGCAGCACTTTGCTATGACAAGTTGCCAAGAGCTGCAGTGTCCAGGTGAGGCCAAGGATTTGGGAAAGGCTTTTGACCAGGACAAAGCCAGGGAGAAGCCCCAAGGCCGGAGCCCTGTGGGCACAGAGAGTCCTGGCTGTGCCTCGGAGCTGCTGCCCAGATGGGGGCTGAGCTCTCACAGAAATCTGGCTCATCCTGGGCAGGAATAATTGAAACAGAATTATTATTCTCCCTCCCCAGTTCTCCTTCATATCAGAACACATTTCCCCCCTCTATGCTCTAATTAAAAACCAAATGAGAGGGAGAGAGGAGGAGGAAACTAATAATGCCAGTTACACATTTGGCTCACAAAAAATAAAAGCACACTCTAATGCGTTTGAGGACAATAAGGAGGAAATGATTCACACTTAATAAACCTCTTTGCTGTTAATCACTGTTAACCTAAGGGCTCTGTTACTTTATTGAAAAGTCTCCTCACTTTCTGTTGTGTCATTGAAAGGAAAGAACTTTGGTTATTATTTTTTGCAGGGGTTATTTATTGAACCTGCTGCCCCTGGAGCACTGGGGTGTTGTGGAAACTGGGCAGCCTGGTTGCTGTTATGGTAAGAATATTTTATCACAGCCATGATCCTTCCCCTTGCCCATGGCAGCACTGGGAGGTCCCAAGCCACACGCCAATGTCATGGAAGGGTTGGTCACAGCTCCCCAGGTGTTGCTGAGGAAGGCTGCTGGGGTCACCTGTTTGTTAAGGTAACTGAGATCTGCTGTCAGAGGGGACTCTGGGTGGGTTCCTGTCACCTGAAGGGCTGAGGATGTGTCTGTGCTGAAGGGTTCCAGAAAGGACCCTGGAGCTAAACATCTTCCTGCCACCTCACTGGGGAGATGGGAGTACAATGGATGGATGTCATTAGCACACTGCGTTTAAAACCCATGTTTTTCCTGCATGATGCACAGTGTTTCACAGCTTTCTCATCCCATGGAGCAATGCCCAGAAATTGATGTTCTGCTGTTGTAATGGAGAGAAGCAAGGTGTCACAGGGGGCAGGATGGAGATTACTGAGAATCCCTCACACCTAATGATTTTCTGTCCAGCTGCATCATCTTTCACCCTCTCCCTTGTGCCTGGCCTTCAGATTCCTAAAGGTTAGGGTTTGCTTCTTTCATTCACAGTCTGTGGCATTAAATGCTGTTCCTGTTTTTGTGAAGTAGCTGTGAACCAGAGCCTGGGTAACTCCTCCTGTCTGTGACTGATGGCTCAGGGAGCCCAGGTGACCCATCCTGTTCCTGGGAGCCCAGGTGACCCAGCCACCTCCTGTGGTGCTGCTCAGGTGGCTGACTCCAGGTGAGTGAAGGTGTATTTGGAGGTAGGAAATGAGGAGGAAGAGCAGCACCAGAAGTGGCAGAGGGTGTATAAGAAGAGAAAATTTATATTTTTGGGAAGATTTAGTGTCAGGACCAACATGTAGTACAGCAGCAAGATGTCCCTTTGATTCCTGGAGCAATTCCCACGAAATGTGCTCTCCCTTAGGATGAAGGCTTCTCCCTTCACTGCAATCTACCGGTGTTCCCCTCTGACCCAGCTGAACCCAGGTGATCAGAGCAAGCCAACACCTCTGACTGAGATGTCTGCAGTCTGGGAGGTTCACAGGAGAGTCAACACCTGATTTGGTATCAAATCCTTCACAGGAAATTTCTCCGTGGATTTAAATACATTGGGGTTTTTAACTCCAGCAGGAGTTTTGTCTTATTATTTCTGTGAATCAAACTGTGTTTCTGAAATCTTTTCATTTTCTTTTCGAGGAAAAGCTGTTTTAAAGTCAGAGCTGGATAAAAATTAAAGCATGAACATTATCTGACTGGATTGTAAGTCCTTTATAAGATATGCAGAGTGAAAGCAGTACAGCTGCACAGCATCATTCCCTGTTAATGCAATCAATACCCTCCTCTGGCAGGGCTGTTACAGGCACATTGCTCTGGTTCTGGCCAGTGAATTTTGAAATATTGCTCACATAAGTTTTCTGGTTTCTCACTGTGTTTATTTGACAATTATTTTAGTTATCTCAAAACCAGATTTTCAAATAAAGGAGTTTTTCTCCTCTGTGATTGCTATGAAAGTTACACTTGGAAAATCAAAGCTTTCAGAGGTCATTTTACTTTCATCTGTTGTTTTTGATGAAATCCTAGCACATCAAAAAGCCATGCTCAGAGACATCCGTGTCTGCTCAAACATTTAAAATACCACGAGGACTCCATGGTACAGGAGTGCAGCCAGAATCCTCCCAGCCCAGCACTCAGTGAAGCTTGGGATGAGGACCCAAATCATGTCAAGCTCGGGATGCTTGGCTGGAGCTCTGCCTGTCTGTGGGCACCACTGCTGGGACTGAGCAGAGCAGGAGCGTGTCAGGGCTTGATTGAAACTGGACAGAAAAGCTCCTGTAGGAGCACATTTTCCACAGGAAAAACCCTGAGCTGAGAGGATTCAGTGCTGGGCTGCCAGCAGCCAGAGGTTACCAACCCTCTAAAGGCTTTCTGGAGCTGGGGGCATTAAATAATTCAGTAGTCTTTCCATCCTGCCTCATGGAAAATTTTCTCATGTACTAAAAAATCCTCCAGACCACCACCAGTAACTGAAATGATGAGAGAAGGCCAGCCTGAGTCTAACACCATGCTATGGCAAAATGACTGAATAAAAACACTGCAGGGAGAAGCAGCCCCCCCAGTAGAGTATGACATTTAAATGTGTTTCCCTCCTTGGATTTAAAATGCAGGAAGTGACGACATGCACGAAGACACTCACCTGAGGTTCAAAGAGCTGCTCATGTAAAGGATCAATAGATCTAGCCCTGAATTTAGTGTCATACTAAATGCTGGACCAGGCAATTATTTTGATTCATCATGCTGGTAAGTGAAGCATCCAAGTGTGACAGAAAATTCTTCTATTTTCTTGTTTCTTATGTAACCGAAATATTTCATCTTTAGAGGCAGTTATGTTATAGATTGATATTCTACTTCTGACAGGCACTGCAAATGGTTTGTTAATTCAGTGTTGGGTTTACAGGTTTTTGGCATTTTGCCAGCCTCTGATCCAAGGGGGTTTGTGCCGTGGGGACTCTGCCAGCAGCACCCATGGCCTTGGAGGCACCTAACTGGAACATCAGGGTGCAAATGCTCTTGCTGACATCCCAGGGAAAACGCCTTTGGCTCAAAAGAACCAGTTCTAGAGTTGGATCCATCTTACTTTAACAGACTAAAAGATGAGGGGCTAAATTTACTCTAGGGTAACAAATGAGATAAGCAATTATGTATTACATGTGCTCAGGCACTTTGCTTCAAGGGCTTTAATGGTTCTCTGTTTACTGACGGCAACATGCCAGGCCCAAATAAACCTGCAAAGGATCCATCTTACTTTAACAGACTAAAAGATGAGGGGCTAAATTTACTCAGGGTAACAAATGAGATAAGCAATATATTACATGTGCTCAGGCACTTTGCTTCAAGGGCTTTAATGGTTCTCTGTTTACTGACGGCAACAGCCAGGCCCAAATAAACCTGCAAAGAACCCTTCCCCTTGTTCTATAACCAAAGCAGCAGAGCCTTGTGCCATCCTGTGCCATTCCATGGAGAGCTCAGATGCCAGGAATTCATGGCAGGGGGTTTCCCACATCAGAGATTGCCAGTCCTGTTCCTTCCAGCTGAGACAAACTGAGGTTTGGTCCTGAGGCCAGTGCTGTCCTGAGCACAGCGTGGCTCCACAGCCAGGATCAGCTGTCACGAGTTTGGAGCCCCTTTCAGGAACAGGAGGGTGTGGAAGGCAGGGCAGTGAGGTGCTCAGGGAGCTGCTGACCCTGCTGTGTGAGCAGTGTGGGATGTTCTGGGTAACCTGTGAAGAGCCCAAGGAATTCTGTTCTTTCCAGGGTCCTCGTGTGTCTCTGCAGGCTCCTTATTGCCTGTTCCTGGCAATAGCTCTGCCTGAAATCCTTGTGTCAGGCTACAGTGGCACCTTGAGTGGGGCTTCAACAACCAGCAACAGGACTGAGCTGGGCTGCAGAACGTGGCAGGCAGCTGGAATCTGAATTACTAGGAGTACCAGGGGAAAGCTCAGAATTCACATCAGGTATAATGCATTATGAGTGAGATTTATAACAGGATTACAGAAAGCAGTTAGTTAAAGCCAGTGGCAGTAAACAGGGATTAAAATATTTATCCAGCTGTAAAAATATTAATAACGGAGTAATTTATGTAGGTACGTAAAGAAGCTGTGTACTTTATACTGACAACAAATAGCACTCCTAATATCACTCATATTTTACAGTGTCCATGTACCAAAATCCTTCCATGCCTTTCACTTCCAACCCAAATCCTCTTGTACCTCATCAGGGCATAATATGGAATTTCCTCAAGCTACAGACACCTGACAGTGCAGCTCTCTGCCTTTCTACCTCCCTGGGACAGCAGCTCCTCCCCTCCCTGTGTGTGATGCCAGTGACAAGGCAGCTGGCTGCTGATGTTTCCTGTGTTTTTATATTGCTCTTCCAACAACTGCATTTCTTCTAACTGAGCTCTGTGTGATCAGTGTCATTTTACAGGAAGGTCTGGTCTTTCTTTGGGGAAGTGGTTGAGATTTTAGACCTCCAAGAGTCCTGTCTAATATTTGAAACTTCGTACATAGAATTCTTCTTCCTGACCCAGATCCTGCTGCAGTTTCCTGCTGCAAAATCCCTCCAGTTCAGCTGCTCTGACATGGAATCTGCAGAACAATTAGTAAATGGAAAAGAAACGCTTCCTGCCTCAACAAAAATGTGTTGGTGGACATGAGCAGCACCAGAGGTTTCACTTTTTACTCTCTCCGTCACCTTCTTGCCAGGAGCAGCTTTCAATATGATGCACATCCACAGTGATGCTTCCAGGTGTGCTGTGACATTTTATCCTGGACAAGCTGCTGGTTCCCCTGTTGTTGGGGCTCTGTAAAACTGTGCTTAAAGCTGCCTGGACTGAGGAAACCATCTGGTGGGAAAGCACCAGCTTCCTCTGGAGGATCTGTGCCATCCTCTGGAGGCTGAAGCTCAGACCCTGGAGCCAGGCAGTCCCATGGATCCCAGGTGCCACCAGGACTCTCAAGCATCCTGTTCTTAATGTTCTGGGTCAGATAAAAATATTGTTCATTCCTTGTTTAGGCCTAAGGAAGGAAAGCTCAGTGGTTTGCTGCTTTCTGCTCTTACTCTCCAGTCAGCTCAAATTTTTAAAATATTCAGCAGAGAGGATTAAGCAGCACAGCTGGCCTTGATCCTGAGTCTTGCTGAATTCCCCAGGTAATCAGTCATGCTGCCCAGAGTGGCTCCCAACAGCTGCTTATTTCCTAAGCTGTCTTCTGCTGACAGGAATAAATTCAGCCCTTGCTGGTGGTCCAGGAGATGGGCATTGATGATGATCTTTGGGTGGCCAGCTCCTTTCCCTCCTGGGTCAGACCCCCCCACTGCTCTGTGAGCTTTGCTGCTTTATTTCTCTGCATCAGATTGATCTCACTGCACTGCATCAACAAAAATTACTTGGTCAGTTTTGGGCTTGAGCTCTATCTTTTATGCATCACTTGTGAGTCTTATGTGAGCTGTGTTTTGGGTTTTTGGTACGTGCAATGGTTCATCCCCTCCTGACATTCTGTGGGGCTGAAGTTTGTTCTTCCTCTCAAATGGGGCATCCCCAGGTGGAGTTTCAGCCTTCGTGAGCCAGCACAGAGCTCATAAAAAATGATAAAGAACATGACCAGTGACTTTGCTCATGGAACCCAATCCTACTCCCAGAGCAAGATGAAAACTCCACACTCAGCAAGTTGCAAGGAAAAACCCCAACTTCTCTTCTGAGGAGAGTATTCAGGTAGCTTTCAGACACAAATGAAGTTCAGAGTGGGGACATGTTCTGCAAGATTGCTGCTCCTTTCCTAAGAAGCAAACTCCTGGCCTTGGCCACTGCCTCTATCCAGACTGATTCACCGAGTTTATTCCCTAATTCATTCTTAATTTTTTATGGAATTCAGAAATTGTGATGAAATTCAATCTTAATTTCTCAGAAAATGGAGACTGATTTGTCAGAAGAGTGTGAGGTGCTGGAGTTACCAGTATTCCAAAACAAATGTGATTCCAGAACAAGTTCCTACCATGCACTGGGATGCTGCCAGTTCCAGTACAGTCCTTGGATTGATATCTCATGGAGAACTGAGACATTAATGTTTTATACCTTCGGGAAGCTCGCAGCCACCTGGCCTTGGGGCCTGTCCAACTCCTCCAGTGCTGCAAGGAAAATCAGCCCTGCAGAGTGCTGAGTGCTCCAGCTCTGCTCTAGCACAGGTGACACTCTGGGATAGCAAGGAGCCTGTGAGCTGCTGTTTTGGGTGTGGATTGAGCTGCTTTCCAGCCCAAAGGAGCCTGCGCAGGGCTGGGCTGGGCTGAGCTCTCACCTGCTGCCCTGATCTCTCACCTGCTGTCCTGCACCTCAGCGTAGAACAGCTCTTCTCCTAGGGTCTCCTTCCCAAACCCCTTCCCCATGGGTAGGACTGTGTGAGGAAAGCTCACCATTTCTGAATATCTGGGGCTGAAGAGGGAAGGTTTCAGTGCCTTTGTTTAATTGTTTTGTTTTTAAGCCAGAGCAGCCCTTTCAGTCCTGCACAGGGCTGAGCTCTCTGGTCTCTCCCAGCAAAGCCACGGAGAATGTCACAGAGCATCAGAGCAGTCCTACAGATTTCGTGCTCAGTCACTTTTTTGGATCAGACTGGAGCTCTCTGTGTTTATTCTTTCAAGCTCCTTTTCCATCCAGAGAGAACTGCCTGGGCTGCTGTGGGGGCAGATCACCACATGTCTCTTTTTCCTGGAAGGCGGAGCAGAGCATCCCCCATGTAACCCCATTTGATTCTTGAGGGGAAGCAGCTCCCCCAGTGTAAATTCCAGTGTGTGTCTGATCATGCTTCAGAAATCCCAAGCCAACACCCAGCTCTTGGGGGAGACAGAAAATAGGATATTGGGTAGGAGGTAACTCCAGCAGGGACAGGGGAGCTGCCTGGGAGAGATGTGGATATCACAGAGCAGGGGCATCAATTCTGTGAGTAGAGTGTTCCTTCAGTTCCAGCCTGGATCAAGAGCCCAGCCCCTCTCCATGCCCTGGGAGCTTTCCAGAGCCTCATCTAGCAAGACACAGATCTCAGAAATGTCACAGATCTCAGAAATGTCACCTGCTGCTGTGCCAGCCCGGCAGTGACTCAGCAATGCAAGAGAGGCTGCTCAGCAAGGACAGATTGTTCTCTCTTTCCAAGTACACTACTTTTCCTTTTTTTTTTTTTTTTTTTAATATCTTCTAATTATGTTCTCTTTGGTATTGATCCTGTGCTCTTTTAGAAGCCAAATTCATCCTTTGTTTCTTAAGAAGCAGCAAAGAAAACACTTGGAGCCTGGGCTGCTCTGTGGTCCCCCAGCTGTGTCTGCTGGGCTGACAGCTGGTTTGGGAGTCTGGATTGCATTTTTTAGGGATGTGATTTTACAGTATGTCACAACTCATGTCTCTCTCTTTTCCCTGCTAACCACTTCTGGACAGTTGGCCAAACAGAAGTTTTATGTTTAAAAAAAAAAAAAATCATTTTCAAAGTGATAAGATTCTGTTGCCAATTCTCCTGTCATTTTCCTGTCCTATTTAGTGCTTGGACTTGAAAAGCATAACGATTTTTGAAGGCTTTGTTTTTAAACTCTGCTCTTGCTTTTCCTTTGTGGCTGCTTTGACAGACTCCTCTGATGTATATTTCAGTATAGGTTGATGTGAAGCTAATGAGAAGGCAGATGTTTATTTACAGAAATATGGGTTCCATTTGTAAAATCATTTCCTGGTAAGGAGAACATTGCTTTCCAATTGTCTTACATGCTAGGAGGGCTTTTTTATAAATATCTTTACAGCTTGGTGTTTAAACTGTGTATTGCTACAGGCACATAAAACTTCCAGTAAACCCAAACTCCACAACTGCAGCAATCATTATAAAACGCAAAAAAAAAATTCAAATGTTATTTTAAGTCAACAAACAGATTTACACATCATAAAGTAAGTGTGTAAATATCACCACCAATTTACAGATCTGACTAATGAGTACTAAATAGAAAAAGATTAAGTTCATAAATTCTCAGGCTCTGCTTTGAGTTGTCTGGTGCCTGAAGTAAAACTCTGTGTACATTAAGAACAACAGAGCTTCCATCTTGTCTCCCCTACAAGCCCCAACCCTTGTTATGTATGTCCTGATTAGACTTATTGTTATCACTTCATTTTTTGTTCTTACCCTTAGCACTATTAAATAATTGTGTAAACAGAAGCAGAGCTGCTCTGTGGTGTATGGGCACAAACCAGTGCTCTGTGTAAAACCTGCCTCACCCAAACCAAGCCCAGGACTCAGCTGTGTTCCAGACTGTGCCTGAGGGCCCAGCCCCAGCTGTGAGACATTGAATTAACTGCCTTTGGGGTTGGGGTGAAATTCTCCCCCAAGGCTGGAGGGTGGGATTCTCTTGCTGCAGCTTCTGTGGACTCTCAACCAGCTCTGACACCAACGAGGACAGCAAATACTTCAACAGGTAAAGTTTTCTCAAGAAATGGGCTAAATGCTGAGTGGCAGGGAGATGAGTGAGATGGGCACTCCCCAAAATCTCTGCAGTGCAGACACCAGCATGAGCTCTCCTGTCCCTAGGGCTGTCCTGCCCTCTGGCCAGCTGGGATGGCACTCCTGATGTGACCCAGGATGAGGAACAGGTTTGCCCTAACTGGGGCTTGCAGGTCATGGGACAGGACTGACCCTGTGTGAGTCCAGGTGGGAGAGGGTAAGGACAAGCTCTGCAGTGGCCTTGTGTCCCCCAGGGGTGTTCAGGACCAGGTGGTGCTGGTGGAGAGGAGCCCTGGCAGCACCCTGGGTGTGAGTCCCTTTTGCTGGCCCCTGCCAGCTCCCCTTCCCTCTCATTCCATAGAGCTGATTGACCTCAGATGAATGTCTCCAACCTCTTTTAGTGATTCCTCAGTGTTCTGGTGCCGAGGGTAACTGGAAAGACAAACCCTCTTTTTTTCTCCTCAGCTGCAGCTCCTTTGTTGTTCTGTGCCTCACAATTTCCCTGGTGGTTTCTGTCTTGCTTTGATGACAGTTTTGCTGTTTTGCAAACAATCAGGGCAGGTTCTGGAGGGATTTCTCCCCTTTCCGAGCATCAGCTGGAACCTGGACCCAGGTCCCTCAGAAGGTGGGACAAGGCTGGGGATGCTGCCCATGCTCACATCCAGCCTGAGCAGAAGTGAGCTGGGTTCCTGTCTAAGGTACTTGAGTACACCTGGCTGAGCTGTGCAGGCAGCTTCGGGCTGGTCTCACCTGGAGAAAAGGGATCTCCTGTTCTCCTCCTCATCCCTCTCTACAAGGAAGGTGTTTCTTCATCATCCCTTTGCTGGCTCATGGCTGCTCCAACTCCAGCTCTGGGGGGTTGGGTGGGGTCAGTCCCATGGAGAAATCTGCCCTTATCTCAAGCAGGGAGTCAGGTGTGTGTTTTCTCACTTGCTTGTGGAGCAGTAGAATCCTGTGAGGTTGTTACCACTGCTGTTACCTTCCTTTCATTTGACCTTCCAAAGCTGAGCTCCTCTGTCCCAGTGTTTGGCTGCAAAGGCAGGATCACAGGAGACACAACCACCCCTCAGTCACTGGAGCTGCCTGGGATGCCAGGGCAAAATTCCAGCCAGAGATTTGCACTTCTGCAGTCAGCCCCAGAATTTTAGAATCCCCACTGATAACAGAAAAGAGGAAAAGGAAGTATTCTCAGTAACTAGTGTGCCCTTTCAAAGAACTTATTGGCACAGCAATTGGTGAAACTTGGCTGTGTTCCTGTACAAGACTAAATGAAGCACGTTATTTCCATTTTTGATTCACTTTGAATGAGATTTACACAGTCCCATTACCTTTTCTTCAGGGAACTGGTTTCTAAGACTTCACTTACTTGTTTACATCTAGATTCAATTTTATCAAGCTTAGTCTCTTCAATGCTTTTGAGGAAAATTCCTTTTCTTGCTCTTTTATATCAGCTCAAAAACTATTTCCCTCTTTTACTAAGAAAAAAATCACCACCTTGAGTTGTGCTGTGTGACTTTGGTGGGAGAGGAGTATTTTCAGCCAGTCAGAACTGAAAATCTGACCCAGAAATGTGTGTAAATCAGGATGGAGAGTGCCCCATCTGCAGAGCTGCACAGGAGGAGCAGCAGGCACAGCCCCTCCAGCCCAGCTCCTGCCTCGGGTTCTGCTCACAGTGAGAGCAAGAGCCCAAGCTGCTGCAGCTGCCAAATGATCCTGGCAGCCAAAGCTCCCAGCCTGTCCAAGAGGGGTAATGAGAGCAGGGCTTGGCCTCCTTTCCTGCAGTGAATCTCTCTGTTTGGAGGAGCTCTGTGTTTGTCTGCTTGGCACTCTGGGGCTCAGGAACTCAGCCCTGCTCATGAGGATGGCACCAGGCTGACAGCAGCCAATAATCACTGAATGTCCCACAGGGTTGGTGATGGATGTGGCAGCACTGGAACCCAGGGGCTGCTGGATTCATGAGCCACTCGAGGGGATCTCTGCACTGAAATGATCCTTGGTGAGTCTGAAGCAAGCAAACCCTTCTCAACAGGCTTCATGTAAAGCCTGAGAGTTGTCCTGCTGAAACAAAGGGAAGTTTGGTGTAGTTGTGCAAAAATATCTGTACTTGTGGTAGTTTGAAAGCAAATCAGTGAGAGGCTCAAAGTCAGAACTACAATTTAATAGAAAAAAAAAAAATGTAATAATACAAAAACACTGACAGAGTCAGAATCCAACCTGACACCCTGTCGGTCAGGGTGTTGGTAGTAGTCCCCTTAGAAGGTGGTTGCAGTCCTCTGGGAGTGATAGATGTGGTTCTGTTGAAGCAGTGATCCTGTGAAAGGTGTAGTTCTTTCTGAAGGTCCAGTGGTGGTGTAGAAGGGTCTGGTCTTCCTCTGAGAATCCCGTGGAAAAAGCTGCCTATAGTGCTTCAAATCTCAGTTTATATGCAGATCGGGATAGATTGGTTCCTCCCCCTGGGCGGGGCATCTCACAATGGGATGATGAGCCACTATCTGCAATGTTGGGGGTGAGTAAAGTGCCCATCCGGCCCCAACAACCGGCCCATTAGCAAACCATTCTGCAGCCATCAGGAACACTGCCCCACCTGGCTCCAACATCCCATGAAGATGGTGATAGAATACATACCATTGTAACTTAAGACAGTACTCTCGAAGGCTTAAATATCAATCCAGTGCGAGAATTAATTTCTATTCACATTATGGTAGGGTAATTTATGTAATTATCCATGCTCAGGGTATCTTTACCCACCTAAGTCAGTGTACATCATGATGTTAATGCAGCAGGGGCTTGCACTTAAACCATCAAGGCCCTTTTCCTCGGTTTGTGCAAAGCAGGCTTTGAGACAGACAGTAGATGTGGTATTAGCATGATCCCCAGTTCATATATTAATTTATTTATTTATCTTATTGGAATACTTGCCATATTTATGCTATTTCTAAGTTAATTCAGGTTTTGGACTATAACCCAGTGAGGGTGGATGAGGCAGGTCCCTGCAAAGTCAGCTGTGTGTTATGGGAGATGCTGCATTAGGTCTGTCCCTTACAGCCTCTTCCACAATTTCAGCTCAACAATGCTGGAAGTGTTGCTTTAGGCTGTCATAATTTGATTAAAGCCTGATTTGTCTGGAAAGGTGAGTCACCTGTAATCAGCACATTAAATGAAAGGCCTACACGATTTGCTACTGCAAAATAATCTCAAATTCAATAAAGGTTTAATTCCACATTTCCAAGCCCTGATGCTTTCAGCTCTCTAATCACTGTTTCCTGTCAGCCACGAAAGCCTTTTCATTTCCTGGAATGTGAACACAAACACAGAGAGAGCCTGGCAGGTCCCAGGGCTGAGCTGCTCTGAGCTGGAACACTGCACATTCAGAGACCATCCCATTTCAGTGGGAAACCTGGGATTTTCATCTTTCCAGGACATTTTAGGGATAACACTGCTAGCAAGCATCTTCTCAGTCTCTTGATGTCCAGAGAGGTTTGACCAGACAGTAGGTGAAGTAAGTCAGCATCCACCAAGGTTCCAAACTCTGGTGGTCTCTATTTGGTGGTGTCCAGGTGTATGTGAAATGCATTTTGGCTTCTGGAATAATTCCAGCCCTTAGGAAGCTTTGGGAAATATGCTGCTGTATCAAATCCTATGGTTCCCTTGTCATTGAGGGGTTTGTCCCCAGAACAAGCCTCATGGTGAAGTCAGGGACATCATGGTGATCAGCTCATCTGTTTTTGTCTCATGACTATACAGCCACTGACCCAGGGAAACAATTGGGAACTGCTGAGCTTTGTGGTGCTTTTCTGTGCAGGCAGAATCCAGATGTCAGCCAAGGTGGTCTCCTGAATGACTCAACAAAAAGTGAAAAGACAGTGAGGTCATTTCACAAGCAGGTTCCCTCAAGAGTGACTTTATTATCCACCTCTGTATTTCAGAAAAACATCAACGAGACAGTGAATCAGCTGCTTGGAGAGAGAGGGTTTGGTGTGTGCTTTTCTGTCAGGCTGAAGTGCACCAACAGTAATTCTGAGGTGGGAAAAAGGCCAAAACGCTGCCCAAAGTGCTCTGGCTCTGCAGGAGCAGTGGTTCCTCAGTCTGATTTACACCTGTCAGAGGCAGGGCTCAGGCACTGGGAGCTGTGCAGTGAAGGGGAGGAAATGCCTCTGTGGGAGCTGTGCTCTCTCCCTTTGCTGTGTAGCTCATCACTGTTATGTCTGAGGAGCTTTTTGGGGGAGGGAAGCAAAGAAAGAGATTGGAGTGTCAGCTAAGGGATTGATGCTGCTGTGTGTACTCACCAACATGCAGCAGTACTACCTCCAGAAATATTCCTAGCACTGGAAAGTCCAGCACTTAAAGGATTTGTGGAACAATGGTTTCCTATAAAGACAGGCAACTTTTATATCAAGCATGCTTGAGATTTTTTTTTCACTTGGCACATGCAGAGTCCATTAGACTCAAAGTGATCCAAGGATAATGATACAAGCACAAGAAAAAAAAGGAAATTGAGGGAAGTGCTTTTAACTCCAGCGATCTGAAGTGTCAAAGATAAATAATACATAGATTGGCATTGCTTTCCAAAGCCAACTGCTGAGTCTGATGGAGATTTTAATGCTGAGAAATCACGTGTGCCCCACTGAGGGTTTGGAGTCAGGTCAGGTGTGCCAGGAGAGCTGAGGTGATGGGAGCTCCTCTCCTCTGCACAGCACTGGGGGAGGCTGGGCTGCTCCTCTGAAGGCAGCAGATCCCTCCAGCACCCTTCTTTGTCAGGCTGCTGGGTTAGCCCTGTTTCAGTCATCTCCTTGCAGGAATTGATGGAGTATGCTCGTGCGGCAGAGCAGAGCAGAGCAGAGGGGAGGTTCCCTTTGTGAGGCTGAGCTCAGTTCTGGGGAAGTGAGGCAGCTGAAAGGGAAGGCAGGGCTTTCCTCTGAAGGCTCTGGCCAGATGGAATAACAGGATCCTGGGTGGCTTTTCCCAGGCTTAGTGGTGGCATGACTGACATGTGGGGGTGGAATGACTGAACCTAAAGGAGACAGTGCTGCGGCATTTGTAGGGCCCAGACAGTGTGGAGATGTGCTGGCACCAGGGCCATGAAGGAAGGGAGGAGGTGAGAGAGGTTAATGTGGTAGAAGATCCTTGGAGACAATCTGGGACCAGGAGGAGAGAGGGGTGCACCAGAGAGAGTGGGAAAGGTGAGGGGAAAAGAGTGTACCTGGGATGGGCTGTGGGACTGGGAAGCCCAGGACACTTCTGTCCTGGCCACAGGTGTGTCCTCTTGTCACCAGGACACTTCTGTCCTGGCCACAGGTGTGTCCTCTTGTCACCTGCACCTGCCTTCACCAGCCTGGACCCCATCCCACCCAGCCAGGGAAGAGCCCTTTGTGCTCTGCCCAGGTGAGCAGCTCCAACAGCTGGGCAGGAGCCAAAGGGATTTTGAGGGAGTCTCTTGCACTGAACTTGCTCCAGCAAGGTTGGATGGGCTGCACAGACTGACAGCCTCATCCATATTCATAACCATGATAGCTCTGCACTCACCAAAGATTGGATTGCCTGGCCTCACAACCTTTAATAGATATAGTGCGTGGCTCTGTGTGATTCTAACAAGGCAGATAACACACATCCTACAAGCTGGTGGCAGTCTCATATTGATTTTGAATAATTCTGGTTTCTGTCTTTTAGCAGCTATTACTTTCTGTTGTGATAATTAAAGTGCATTTTGGCACTGTGGCAGGAAGCCCTGATTTTCTGTGTATGATACACTGAGTTCCCACATCACAAGGGGAACTATTGGGAAATCCATAATTGCAGGGCTTTGGCAACCTTTAAATATTTCCATGGTTACTGAGGGGAAGGAGTTTCCCATTGGTTGGTGCAGTAATTATTTCAGTGACAAGGATGAACATGATTTTTGAAGTTGTTTGTTAGAGTGTTATTTGGATTTAACTTAATTTTGTAGCTCTTAGAGTACAATTTCCATATGAGCTGTTTGTTGTTTTCTGTTAATGAGAGGCATTAAAACCCTGGAAATGGTGCCAGTGGAATAATGTGGAAAACTTTACCACTGGTGCTTTTCTATTACTTTCAAGTGAATGAGGAAAGCAATGTTCTTGTGACTGTTTGTCTTCACTCTGGTTTGTGTCTGGATTTCGTGTCTATGTTAAAAATTGTGTTTTTACTGATAAAAAATCCCCAGTGCTGGGATCCCCCAAGGCCCAGCTCTGGTCAGCTGTGCCTGGCTGGTTTTAGGGTGTCTCACAATGTTCCCCACAGTCAGGATGGGACAAACATTGCCTGTGGACAGACTGGGTAGACACACAGGGACAGTAAATGCCAGGGGCTGTGTGTGTGTAGGGGGATGCTGAGACCTCCCTTCTAGAACTTTCCCATGAACAAAGGAGGCCAACATTAACTGAATAAGTGGTTTATGAAATATTGCTCAGTTTTGCGGCAGCAAGGACGTGACAGCAATTCTGGAGAGAGCCCCAGCCTGGAATGCTCTGAGGCTACTGGTGCAAGGGATGTGGAATGATGCAGGTGTTGGGACCTACTTTCCTTTTGTGCTTGTTTCTGACTCCTCTCATTTCCCTCAAAGACAGGACAGCGTGGGTGTCTCTGTGCCAGGTGACTTTGTGCTGCATTTGCCACTCAGGCCTGACAGCTACTGGAGTTAAAGATTTAGAGCTCAGTGCTTGTGCCAATTCTTTAGCCCATTATAAATCTAACCCAGCTTGATGAACAAACCTCCAAATTTGTATTGTACAATGAGTCTCAGCATGTTTGTTTTCTCTGGGGAAGTAAAGACAAGTATTAATGTCAGAGTGGATTTGAACTGAAAGCATCACACAGGAGCTGTTTTATGAGGTAGCACTCTGGCACTGCGTTGTTTCTGCTTTTTTCCCTTTTTTTGTTTTGTTCCTACCCCCTCCTGCTGACTACTCACAGCCCCAAATTAGGACAGCTAGAAATCTTCTGGTTGAAAAAGCTCAAATACAGCTACCTCTGCTCTGTGTCTGTGCTCATGCCAGGGGCACATGGAAAGAAGCAGAGCTGGGGGCACAAAGCTGGGGCAGTTCTCACCGTGGCAGCTGCAGACAAAGAGGCAGAGTGTGTGCTGAAAGCTGGGCACAGGGAAGCGTGTCAGGCTCAGCCAGGGTGCAGCCCAGGGGGCAAAGTTAGCTCATTTTAGGGGACTGTGTGTGCAGATTGGTTTATGTTTAATTGGCACAGCTTGTGCTGCCCAGGGGTGATGCAGTCACAGGTTCTGGGCACTCTCACGGGGGTGGTGGGGACTGAGAGGCCAAATGCTGCTCTGCTGACACAGCCAAGCCCATCTCCTCCCCCCAGGAGCTGCACTGATGCTGACAGCATCCAGACTTCAGTGTGGATGTGAAACAAAGCCTGATGTGCACATAGGGATATTCCCATGGTTGTGTCACCTTTCTCGTGGTGCTCAGGTAAATCAGCAGGTGGAGATGCTGTGCTTGCCCAGCCCAGCCCAGAGCTGAGTCCTAGCTCTGCAGAAAGGAGGGAACCAAAGGTGCTTTTCTCATCAGCCCCTCTTTATCACTCACAGCAAAGCCTTTGAAAGAACCTGGGGTGGGAGTTGAGTCTCCTCCCCTCTTCCAGCCGGCTGTGGTGTGGGGTCTGGCCCAGCTCCCCTTCCCTCTGATCCTGTGCTGTGGATTCCTCTTGTCCTGCTGTGGTTTGGTATGGCTTAGAGCATGGCATACAAGATTAATGGCAATGTTCTGTAGTCCCTGCAAGCCTTCCTGGTGAGATAATGCAATGCAGATTGATTTGCACCATTCCTCTGCCTTTCCTGCTTCCAGGGGCTTTGATAAGGACAGCAGCCCTGCTTATCTGCTTTATTTATTTCAAAGGATGGAGGAAGGATGTTAAATACCCCAATTGGTAGTGATTTGAGAGGGTTATTTTGTTCACTTTTAGCCAGCCCTGCTGATTTTTAACCCTTCGGTGGCAGCAGCCTGGTGTCAGCATGTGCAGTGTGGGCTGTGACAGACAGACACACTGAGGTGCTTTCCTGGACACCAGCCAGACCTCCCATGCTGATCTCAGCCTCTCCATCAGTGTCCCTGCTGCTTCCTGCTTTTTAGAAACCACTATGAAAATTATTAGAAAATTTTCCTTTTTAATTGCCTAATTGTTTCACTGAGATGACTTTTCCACTGGTCACTATCCCAATAGCTAAGAGCTCTCACATGTGGCCTTTTCCTTCTTTTTTTTCCCTAGAATAATTTCAGCACCAGCTCCAGCTGACTTTTGTCACAGCAGTGACCAAGTCTGCCTTGTGAGCAGAAAACAGGTTAGAATCTCAGAATAGGTCTGATCTCACCCTTGGGGATGATGCTCTGCCAGCACTGCCTTGTGAACACAAGTTAATTTGTTTTTCCCTTCCCTTCCAGTCAAAAATCTTCTTCCTCACTCTCCAGTCTACATTCAGTGTTTATTTAAAACTCTCCTTGCTTTAGCAGCTCTGTGGAAGCTGCAGTGTGAGACAGTTTGTTATGGTGTGATGGGGGATGGATGGATGGTACACACCAAATCCACAGAGCAGCAACTCCAGAGAGAAACAGCTCAGCAAAGGCAGAGGGAGAGCAGAGGAGGGGTCAGACCCCATGGCACAGACGTGGCACTGCCGAGGTTTTTCACTGTGGAGGCTCCTGCAGGAGCTCCCGAAGCACAGGGAGGAATGTGTTATAATCAGACAGCTCTGAAGGAGGTGCAGGATCCAAGAGAGTGGCCCAGGCAGCCTCAGAGCAATTCAGAAAGCTGCTGGGAAAAGCACTCTTACTGTTTCCTTATTATCATGAATTTTGGCTTCAGGAGTTTACATTTGTGGTGGGGAAATAGTTTCCGCAATTATCAAATTGGAAGACACATTTCCGTGCTTTAATTCCCCTGACAAAGCAAGGAAAGAGCTCTGCGTTAGAGCTGGAAGCAGGTGAAACTTTCAGAGGTATCTGGGGCCACTGGTTTCCATTGCCTTTGAAATGTTCCTCCTCAGGTCTGAAGGGAGTGTTAAGGGTAGCACATCTGACAGAGGAATAAATCAGTTCTAGACCTGGTTTATTGTTGGGAAGGTGGTTTCTTACGAGCATTTTCCTTCAGCTGTTTTCCTGCTGGATGGGATCGTGCCCTCATGAAAGCAACAGTTCTGCAGAGAAAAGGGACTTTTCTCAGCTGCTGTGGTAGGGCAGAATCCCAAATGTTTTGATTTGGAGGGTAAGAACAAGCCATGCTGTGCACTGAGCAGTGTTTGTCACAGCTGGAATTGTATCTGCACATGCTAATGGTGTGTAATGAGAGCAGAAAATACTACATTAAACCCAGCTGATAAATCTTAAATGTTCTATGAGGTAAGCCTCAGGCTAGCTGTTTCTGTGTCAGAATGGAACCAGTTTTACAATTATGAGAATTTCTTGTTTAGTATCTTCAAACAAATCCTCATTACAACTAAACTGTGTGTTCAAATCAATGTCTGTCCTGGGTCAGTGTACAAAAAAAAAAAAAAAAAAAAAAAAAAAAAAAAAAAAAAAAAAAACTTAGACCAAAGGCAATTCCAAATAACTACCTGAATATCTTTAAAGGATTAAAAGAATTAACTTGTCTATAAATTTACATTTTCTCCTTGTTCATTTTCCCCTTCCCCTTTTCCCCCTTCTAGCTTTTTTGGCTCAGGTGTTCCTGGGGTGGCCTTTGCCCTTAGATCAGCACTCCACAATTTCCCTAAGCTCTCTGTGAGCTTTGCGTGGCTGACTGTTAGAATATCGTGTATCAAAAAGCTGCACGATTAATTGCAGGCTTTTCCAAATGCCATTCCTTTGGTTTGCTCAGAGCTGCAGCCAGGACAGGCATGTCTGGGGGCAGTGGGTGTTCCAGGGGGTAAGGAGTGCCCCAGGTGCTTTGGATTGGCACTGGTGGTGAGAGCTCTGCAGAGCTGATGGATCCAGCCAAGGATTTCCTGTGAGGCTGGCAAGGGTGCTGGAGCAGAGAAGGGAGGCTCCGGGACCCGGCGTGGGGACAGTGGCAGCGGTGGGAAGGGCAATGTGACACCCAGCCCATCCCGAGGGGAGGCTCCCTCTGCGGCATCCCGAGCTTTCCCACACCCAGGAGCTGCTCCTGAATGCAGCTGCTCCTGAATGCAGCTGCAGGTATTGTTGCCCCTGCAACCACAAACGTGCCCAGAAAGGGAGGCAGCCGTGGGCTGCTCCCTGGTTGCCCTCGGAGCTCAGCGCTGCCAGGAGCCGTGAGGAGCTGTCCCCGATCCTGGAAGCGAGAGCCGGGTCTGGCTGGGAGGGACAGCCCCAGACACTCGGGCTCCGTGTGGCACAGCCACGGCTGTCACAGCATCTGCTGTCCCTGGTGCAGGCTCCAGGAACTGGCCCAGCCTGCTCAGTGTTGTGTTTCTGAGGTTGGTGGTTAGTTTATGAAAGATGGTGCTAAACACATTTTCCCCCTACTTTTCCTAGACCTAAAAGCGTCCTTCAGGTTTGAATATTTTAGCAATGCCTCGAGGAGAGGGTTTTCTGTAAACACCAGGATGTTTTCCTTTTATTTTTATCATGTTCCATGCACCATCAAGGTTGAGAAATCAGCGTTGGGAGCAGGGAGAGCTAAGCCAGCACTGGCGCTGCCTGGCCGTCACACAGCTCCTGGGGGAGGGGGTGTTTTTCCCAAGCCTGGCTCAGGCACCACACTTCAGAATTTGTGCCAGGCCAGCTTGAACTGAACATGCTGGTGTACGTGGCATTGGAATATCAATAAAGGCTGAAGTCAACTCAGTAATTCCAGGGCATTGCAGCGAGAAAAAATGGCATTTTCTGCACGCTGAACTGTACACAAGTACTTTACAGCAGGGTCACAGTATTATCCTGTGTTACTGGGTGACCACTCTGTTCTTATAAGCTGTACTTCGCCTGCAACACTGGCACATGTTCTGGATGCTGCCTTAATCTCAGGAAGAAACAAATCCATTTCAAGAAGCAAAGTGTGGCTTCCATTGTGGGCTCCAAGTCATCTCTGTTGCTGTGCTTAGTGTGAGGATCTGAGCCTGGCTCTGTGTAATTTCAGTGACTATGATGGCTTTGTATTGTCACTGTTGTCAGCAGTTCCAGGTCTCATCAAGCAGCTCCTTTTTGGTGTGGAAATTTAGCATGCACATTGTCATGCTGAGTGCAAACTTCCTCCTTAATATTCAGTTTAATGTAGCAAAAGCTCATCCCAGCTTTGCCCAGGCTGTGTCTGCACCACTTCAGACAGACCAGAGAAAGGCAGAATGCAGGGCTAGAGCTGTGCTGTGGCTGGGAGGGGAGCTCCAGGAATCAGTTTTGTAGGATCCTAGAGGGTTCACTCAGGGACTGGGACAGTCTCATTTGCCTGACCTTTGTTTCCAGTCTGGTTCTGAGGCAATCACTTATTGATGATTCTTTCTAGAGGGAGGAATTGCTTCCTGTGCATGTGGAGAGAAATTTTGAGTGGTGATGGGATCAGAGATGTGGCCGTGCTTTACTCCTTCAGACGCTGCTGTGAGATTTCAGGTCTGCAAACAGCAGCCCCAGTGCAGCTGGCAGGGAGAGGTCTCCTCATTTTATTACCTGACAGCCTCAGAAGCAGCACAAACCCAGCTTTAGGGACATTTCCCTTCAGTTCTTGGTGGAGGCACTTTATGACTGATCTCAGCATCCTTCAGGCAAATGCCACAGAATTACTCCTGTTCAGCAAAAGAAACCCTTGGGTTTGGGTGCTCGTCAGGGATTGTCCAGCAGGACATTGGAGACACGGAGGTGCTGTGGGCAGGGATATTCTGTCCTCAGGTGCTTTTCTTCTGCCTTGCTCCCCAGGGTGAGCATACTCACAGCAGTGTCCCCAAAACAAGGAATTCATCACCTTTTCCTCTCCATGAACCCTGGGGCTCTGTCCAGGTGAACAGCTCCGGACTGGCTTGGCAGAGTGTTACTGGGTGGGTGTGTGTGAGAGTAAAGTTGGACTCAAAACTCTTAAGTCAGCCTCAGATGAGAATCCCGGAGGAGGACAAAGAGAGAGAACTTCAGCTTTACTTCAGAAAATTGGAGGCTTTTTTACAGAGACAAGAATGTATTTCAGATTTGTTGTTGCACCAAGTTGAGTTTTGTTTGGAAAAGGCCATTTGGCAAATTGTGTGATTGTATTAAGTTCACAGGTGGTGACTCACTGGCAGAAATTATTTCCAGGAAAAAAAATGAAGGGAAGGGTAGGGATATGTTTTTCGTTCTTGTTGTTTCGTGGAATAAAGGAATAACCTTTCTGCCTGGGGGTACCTGTAGAAAAGCAGATAAAACCTGGAGTCAAAAACATTTAAATCAGTAAGTCCTGTATTTAATGCCTCCTTTGGTTTTCCATGCTGTAGTTTCTGAAGAAGAGGCTGAGAATCAAATTCCCTTCATCCACAGAGATTTGAAGCCAATTTTTAGTTATCCAAAATGTTTCCTGTGCACCTCTGCTGGGGAAGCCCCTCAATATCTGACTCCTGGTGGGAGGAAGCTGCTCAAACAGATGAAGTGAGAGGATTGGAAATTATCATTGTCCCTTTGGATGCAACTTCCAGGCTCTTTCTCTGTCAGCCCCTGGATGCGATGAAAAATACTGGCATTTGGGAAAAGCTGAAGGAACTGGTCCAGTTGTGGAGTATCACTTCTGTTAAGACTTAAAAAAATAATCATTTGAAATTACTCACTCATCAAAGAGAAAGCAATTCATATTTGCAGATTTCTGTGCAGCACAGAAGTATTTTATAACAAACACATGAAGAGTCATTACAGCTTGTGCTTCCTCAAATAAAACTACAAATAATTTACAATCACAACAAATCCTGGTGATAGAGGAGACATAATTTTTAAAGCTTAGTATTAGTGTTTTGGAGCAACTACAGAACCTTGTAGTATAGAGGATGATGTGATAGTTTTTCATGTGGCAACACCATTTAATTAAGATTTAAACAGATGGTTAACAGGAATAGTATTGTAGGCTTCATCAAAGTAAAATCTAAAGGGCACAATAATATTTCCCCTTCAAAGTGGTTTGTTTTGATTTCTACCAATAAATAAATTAATTTTACATGTCAGAGGAAGCACTTTCATGTATAGTTACTGTATTACCACTTGTGAGTGAAGTGTGGTTCACAGAACAGGGACTTCATTGGGAGCCCCAGTGCAGATACAAATCCACAAATCAGCGAAGTGCTGGATTTGTGAGACTCAGTGGTAACCACAGAGAGTGAAAAAAACCCCTCCAAACTAGGAGCATAATATCTAAATCAAACTGAAATGAAATTTCCCAGGACTTCTTAGGGCAGAGCATTATTTTGATAAGAAACCTTGCCTGCTGAAAGGGAGAGGCTGTGCTGGCCCCACAGCTCACCCCAGCAGAAGGTGAGAGCAGCCCTGCAGAGATAAGTGCCCTATTTCTGGGAACAGCTCAGCAGCAAGGCTGCTGTGAAGCCCCAAAAGAAGATTTCCAGGAAGGAAAGGTCAGAGAGGATAAAGCAGCCATTTGGGAGCTGTCACTCTCTTCAGAGTGCTCACTGTCACTGCACTGCTCACTCTCACATGCAGGTCAAGAGCAAACCCCAGTTCAAACTTGCCTTGCTCCAGCAGGGATGAGTTGGGAAATTGGACTGGGATTAATCTTGTCAATCTTTAGATAAAATCCAGATTCCTTGGGACTCTGCAGGAATAAATCTGCAGTTCTAGGGGCCCATTCAGCCCCACACCTTCACCCCCTTGGTTTAGGGGAGCCTGAGCACCTGTGCTGACCCTAAACCCTGGTGCTGCACTGGCTGAGAAAGCCTGGAGGTCCCTGCATGGCATGCAGAGCTACAACCCCTGCACACAGAGCTCCCTGCATGGCATGCACAGCTGCAGCAGCAGGGCTGCAGGAGAGTTCTAGAGCACCTGGAGGTGCCTTGGTGGTGCTCAGGAGGGCAGGCAGCCACCCCAGCTCAGTCCATGAGCCCCAGTCCAGGTGTGGGTGACTCACTGGTACCTTGCTGTACAGTTCTGCTCTTGATTTTACAGAAAGCTGATTAATTCTGCACCTGATGTCCCAGAACCACAGGGGGAGGCTGGTTCAGAGCTGTGTCCTGGCTACCTGGCAGGTGCTCAGGGCGTCCCATCCGTGTGTCCTGAGGAAGGATGGCTCTTCCAGCAGCACCTCAACTTCAGAACAGGAGAAGTGCCTGAAATCAGGGGCAGCACATTCCTCTCCTCACTGGAGAGAGCTCTGGCAGCCTGAGAACTCCAGCAGGCTCTGCCAGGCTCAGGGGAATCTGGGGAGAGTTGACTCACAGCATTCACATCGCTCTCACTGGCAGTCAGGGCTGGTGCAGTAATGAAAAATATTCCACAACTTTCCCTCTGGGGTACCCATCTCATTTTAGGCTGCATAAATCCTCCTCACAGGTTTGCAATAAGACTTTGGTTAACTTTGTGCAGGTGATTTAAAGTGTGTGTCTGACAAGAATCCCTGTGCCATGTTTCCCTTGCTGCTGGGAATGTCCTTCGGCATAATAAAAACCCAGAGTGCTTATGATAATTTGATTTTTGCAATCAAGCCACCTTAAATTTCATTTATTCCTGTGTGGTGAGTCATGCTGTAATGATCTGATTTGTAGATCAAGTCCAGGTTCTGCAGGGCACTGTGCAAACATGAGACAATTTCCTTCTCACAAGTCTTGGAGGGCACTTTCAGGTCCACAGTAAGGAAAGAAATGAGCGCATTTTTGCCTACTCCAAATGGAAGCCAAAGCTTCCAATTGTATTTAAAATAAAATGTACAGTATTTTAGCAAAACAGGCATGAAAAATTGCCAGGTGGAATCTGTGATCCCAAATGGGTGGAAAAAGGAAAGGTCTCACAGTGCTGAAGCTGTGGTGGAAGCAGAGATGACAGAAGTTGTAGCCATGGTCTGTGGGCAAGGGAAAAATGTGGATTGAAAACCAATCCAGGGAAACTGCATCGAGTCTGGTTTGCTGTGGACACTTCCCTCCTGCCCCATGTGCCTTCTCCAGGTTCAGCAGGAAATCTGCCCATGCTGGTTTGGCTCAGTCCTTCAGCTGACCGCCCCACTGGACAGCAGCAGAAATTCCAGTTGCTGATTATTGTTATTGATGTTTTGGCCCTGAGCTGCACATCTAAAGTATAATTCAGATGCCTGGATTGGGGGCTGGAGGCAACGAGCCAGCAGGGCTAAACCTGAGCTAAATAACCCTGCCCCAGGACAGCCTCGTTAGCTCCAGTGGCATTTCCAGCCACAGAGGATCTGCTGCTCCTGTGCAGGACAGGCTGGGAGCTGCACGGGAGCTGCAGAGCACCTGGGGGCCATGCAGGAGGGAGACTGGAGAGATTTTCAGCCCAAGCAGGAGCACTCTGGTGCCACACTGGTGTCACACCGGTGCCACACTGGTGTCCTGCTGCCTGCAGGCCATGGAGTGCTGGTTTTGTGCTGCCTGTGCTGGCTGGGGCCCCATTCCCTGTGCACAGGCACCACCTGAGGGGCTCCTTGCCTCCTGCCTCCTCAGGGCTCTTGGTGCACTGTGAGCTGCTTTGTATGTCCAAAGCACATGGTATGGCTGGAATTTCTGCCTTTCAGGTTATTGAAACTGGGAACCAAGTCCCTGGCAGTAAAACCAGTATGCTGAGGAGCTGCTGCTCCTTTAGGAGTGATGTTCACACGTCAGCAGTGGCTTCAGGAAGTTGTTTCACCCCAGTGTAAGGTCAGAAGGGTTCTGTCACGTGTGTGCCCTGTTTTTGTGCTGCGGTTTTGGTGGTGGACAAAGGGAACAGTGCCAAGGGTGAGGACCTGCAGGCCAGGCAGGGAGAGGGAGTGGCCCTGGCTCACAAGGTTGGTGCTGGTGCTTCTGGTGGGAAGGGTGTGCTGGTGAGAGACACAGGAATGAAAAACATCTCTCTTTGCAGTGCACTTGAATAGAAATATCACCAAAGGTTTCCCTGCTTTCATCTTGCTGGGTTGGGAGACTCTTGTCCCTGGGAAGACTTAGAGAGTTTTTCTTTGTCTTAGTGTGATTTGCACTTGGAAAAATATTTTTTCTCTTTTCTCCATTGACTTGTTTTCCCCAAGCACAGCTGACTTGGGGCCCATCAGGGGTGTCCTCCCTTCCTGCTACCCAGGCACCCCTTTCCAGGGCACAGATCCCAGGATTTGTTGCTGTAGGAGCAGTGACCCTTTGCATTTGTCTCAAGTCTCTTTATTCTTTTTCTGTGATAAAGCCTTGGAAACTCATCCCATATTGCAACAGTCCCTTTTGGTTTCTTTAATCCTAAATTCAGCAGTTTCATTAAATTACTCATTCTCCCCCCCTTTCTTTGTGATCAGCAGCCACGTCAGTCACAGCGACTCTTCAAAGAGGGAGGTTGAACTCCACATCAGATAGCACTTCTTTCTTTTTATTTATAAAGCAAAGCATGAATTCTAACAGGTCCACCAGTCATATCTATTGATTTGCTACTTAATCATATGAACACAATGAATATTCAGTGCCTGCACGATATAAAAAGAACAATCAGAATAAGCTATTAGAGGTGCTGGAATCTCATTTAAAATCTAATTAGGTCTAGAACAAAACTAGAGGAGTCCTGTCTGAGTATGAAGAAATGGATGTGTCTCTATAATGATTGAAATGCCTTCTTTTTTCATCCTTCTCTTGCTATGTATTAAGAAACTGACATTTTTTTTTCCAGTTCAGACTTGGAAGACCATTGGTTTGGCTGGTACTGTCATGGTTTAACTCCCAGATTGCAGCTGATCACTGCATGCTGTGGAACTGCGCTCTGTGCATGGTGTTGGGGTGGGCACTGCAACTCAAGCAGAAATTCTCCAGTGGCTGTCCCTGTTCCACTGCACTGACTGGCTCACAGCTCCTGAGTTTGCATTGCTTTAATTGACCTCGTGGTTTTCTGGATTTTATCACCATATCAGACCAGTGCTTTGTGAATCCCCTCCCCCCACCTTTTAATAACAAAATTGAGAAAAACTTCAGTTATTTATGTCTCTTTTACATCAATATTGTGGCTCAGCTTGCAGGGGTTGTCTTGCATGAAGGCAGATTCAGGCTTTGCTGGGCTGGGCAGAGCTGAGCAGGTGAATTATTCACTTCCCTTTAGCAGTTAAGCTGGGTCTAATCCGAGCTTGGCTTGTCCTTCTGAGGCAGGCAGAGGATGTGAGCAGGGTCACCCTGGCATTAGCTGCTGGCCAGTGGGACTCTGCTTTGATTGGCATCAGCAAACTTTGCCTGGATTCTGGCATTTCTGACCTGGGAGGGGGCAAGGGGGGCTGCACTGCTCCTCCAGACCCTCGAGGGGTGACCCAGAGGGCCCCATAAAAGCCCTGCACACCCATTCTCTGAGCAGTGGGGTCTGGCACAAAGGATGGGCGGGGTTCCCCTTGCACCCACACATTGCTCAGGGCTCAGCACACGGCAGAACTGCAGGGCTGCAGGGCTGCTCAGGGCTCACCACCCCAGGGTGGTGAAGGATGAGCAGGTGACTGTGCTTGATGTTCTCAGATGACTCTGCTGCCTTTCAACCATCCATTATTCACTGACTGCACCCAGGGCTTTTCCTGCTGTGACATTTCCAGCCCAGAGCACAATCCCAGGTTCTTCAGGCACAGTTTCACTCACTCTGTAAAGCCCAGGTGGTGTCAGCCTGCTCTCGAATGCAGCCCATGAAGGGTGCCCTGGGTCAGCAAACCTGGAGGGAGGGGATTGCCCGGGGAGCTCCTCCCTGCCTGGGCACACCCCATGGCACGTGGTGGTTTCCTAGAAATACAGCCCTGGATACAGAAATGTTGCTTCATTCATGAGTTCATCTTGTGGTTGCCGAACATTTATTGCTGGGAATGGTCTTTATGCACTGAGAGCCGCTCCCGTCCCACCTGGAACATTTCTTGACGGTGCAGAAGCCAAGGCAGCTGTTTCAGGCAAAGTGCCAGTCACAGCAATGCACCTGGGCTGCAAAAGGCTCAGCCTGGGGCAGTGCTGCAATGGCTTCAGAGCTGCCAGGATCCCCTCCCCAAATGGCTGCCTAGAATTGCTGTATAAAATGTAAGGAATTATATTTACAAGTATGTTACTTGCCATGTAAATAGGGAATTAAAGGGAGTCAGGGGAAATCACACTGGTACCCTGAGTGGATCCTGTATTCACACAGGAAAGGAGCAGTGAGGATCCAGTCCCTGCTGGACTATCCAAATACTGCATTCCCACTGTTCATTGTGAATATGAAGTTTCAGAATTACAACCCAAGCTGTGCACAACCTCCCCCCTGCAGTATCTGGCTGTTTCCTCCACTCCAGCTCCAGCACTGCAAATTCAAGTTATTGAGATGTAGCTCAGCCAGAGTCAGCCAAAAGATGTCCCAGGACTTCTGTTTCTAAGGGGAAAATGGCACTCATTAAGAACATGAGATTAATTCCTGAATAAGGGTGCACTCCTCATGGTTTGAGGATAATGAGGACAGTCTTGAGGTCTTGTTCAGTTTGCTTATGGTTTCCTTGCTCTTCTCCTTGCTGTAATGAATTAGACCTTACAGGAGTGGGCACATGCGGGTGTGACTTTAGGCTTTTCAGGCTGCTGTGTAGGGATCCTAATTTTTGCCTGATATGTATTACCTTCCACAACTGTGTCATTCCCAGGATTTGATTCTGATTCTGTTCCATCTCATCAAGATGAATGGGTTTAATCAGAACCTCTCAAACCCACTTCATTCAGTGGTAGCCCTTTATAAGATGCTAAGAAAATACCACAGTCCTGCCCTGGCAAGGCAAAGGCTAAATGAAGGCAAGAATTTTAGCTTCTAACTGGATTTAACCATGGAGCTCTGAGGCTTTATAAGATTTTCCAGTGATAGCCTCATTTGGCCTATGTAAATGGAAGCTGGGCAAGAAAATACAATCTATCTGTCCACTCTGAAATGTGCCTATTGATTTCAGCAGTACTACTGTAATTGTTCCCATAAATCAGCTAATTGAGGTCCTTAATGAAAGGTGACTTTAGCAGCAGTAAATTTTGCATTTGCCTCCCCCATGGACAGCAGCTGACCAAATCTGGTATTCCTTGTTAACCAAATACTGTTCTTCAAGCACATTCCACCAAGTGAGTAGAATTAATGAGGTTTATCAGGGTGCTTGGTGCTCTCCAGCTCTTGCAGGTGTTTTGTGGGGCTGAGCTGTGTGTGGGGTCACTGTCCCTTCCAGAGAGGGTGCTTTCCATGCAGCCCTGGCAGGGCTCCTCTGCAGAAAGGGCAGAGCTCAAGCCCTGGATGGGAAGTGCCAAAGACTGCAGGCACGGAGCAGGTCAGAGCTCAGGGCTGGATCCTGCTGGTGGCTCAAACAGGAGATCCCTGGGGAGGGGATGGTCTCAGGTCAGGAGACAGGACCATACCTGGAGATGCTCCTTATTCCAGACACTGCTTCCCGAGGTTTGGGGCTCCTCTCAGCCCCTCCCTGCACCTGGGGGATGCTCCTGGAGGATGCTCCTCTCAGCACCTCCCTGCTCCTGGGGGAAACATCTGCTTTGGGCTCGTCTCAGCCCCTCCCTGGTGCCTCACTGTCCCTCCCCAGGCTGGCAACAGCACAGGCAGCCCGGGTTCTGCAGGGGAGGCACCACGGGAGCTTTGTGCTCCCAGCCTGAGCCCTAGCAGCTCTGCTTTCCAGCCATTTCAGAAGGAATTCAACATCTCTTCATTCTCGAGCTCACGTGTGCTTTTCTGCCTTTGTTTTGTGGCTTTCACTGAGAGCAGAGGACTCTAAAGTTCATCTGGAGGTTCAAAAAATTAACATGCTTTCCCCTCTGAACTTTCAAACTCCAACTAAAGGCTTTTAGCTGATTATCTCAGGTCTCTTCTCTCTAATGACTTTCCAGTTTATTGGTGTTGCACAAAAATCTGTGGATAACCCTCTCTATTAGATATAATTATCTAATGACTATTGAGCTTGGAAAATTATTCTGTTAATTTTGTCTTTAGTCTTCTATTTCCTGTCAGCGATTTGAAATTGAAGCCTGCAATTGTCTCATAATTATTGCATATTGTTGGTTTCTCTTCCAATTTTTAAAGATAAGCTTGTGCTTAAATTTGAGCTTTTGAAAGACAGAAGTAAAAAGTGTCCGTTAAAGTGTGGTTGTGGGTTGAATGCAAAAATATCACTGACTAAGGGGAACCCTGGGTTTTGATTGAAAATCCACCTCTGATTAAGCAATTTTGTTTCTCTTAATTAGATTTTGAGCTTGTCTCTGCATCTCATCCTCACAAGGATGAGCTCTTGTTCAAGTGGAGCTACACTGATCATATCCCATCCTTAGCTGCTCTGGATCCTTTTTTGACACTTATCAGCTGTTCAGCTGATTAAAAAGAACCCATTAATATGTGAGGCCACAAGAGACCCTGTTTGTGGAGTTCTGGGGCTGCCAATATCTCAGCCCTGCCTTCAGTCATGGAGCAGCCACTGGTGCAGAGCTTCTGCTGCACTACCTTGTCTTTCTGATGGATAAGGAGAAATCTTCCCTGTGGCTTTTTAAGGTCCCCAAAACAGATTTGAGACCTTTTATTTTTCCCAGAGAGGATCATTGCTATTGTGCTCATGATGGCTTTCATGGTGTGGTGTTACTGGGGCAGCCTCCCACTGTCTGTGCTCTATATTCTGTCTGTTAAGAGCTGGGTATTTTGTCCTAGAATTTGCAGTCCAGTGGGTCTTCTTTTCCCAAAACAGTAGTTACAATTTAATCCTTTAATTTCTTAGGATCAAATAATAATATGGGTTGAAAGGGATCTCTGGCTTTTATTCCAATCTGAGCAGAGCACGTTGTTTGCTTTTATCCTCAGCAAAGCACATTGCTGCATGTTCGTGTTCTCAAACAGCAGCAAAAGTGTTCAGATAACTCAGCTGAGAAAGCAGGGCTGGATCTCAGTGCTGGATTCCCTTCCCTGCCTGTCCCTGGTGCTCTGTCCCCTTCTGTGGGTGCTGACTTTGCTCAGGGCAGCAGGGACAGCCGAGCCCCCAGTTTGATGTTTCCATTGCAGTGCTGGGCTGAGCTCTGGCTGGCAGCAAATCCATCCCTGTTCCTCCAGAAACTCATTAAAACCAAGTGATTCTGAACTACAGCACAGTGATTTCTGTTCGGACTACATTGCCAGTTTAGCAGGTGTGTGAAAGGTAAAATGATTAAGCAGTTTCTTGTAAAGAAATCTCTCTAACTAGAAACTTTAAAAAAATTTCCAATATATGTTCACTTATTTGATCAACTTTGTAGGCATAACTACTTCTAATCATGTAGTGCATTCCTAAGAGAGAGGACATAGATTTGTTTTGGCATCACAGTTTTTCCCATGGCTCGTTGTAACTGCAATATTTTATGTGGGTGTTTAGAACAGAGGACTGGAAACACCATCATTGCAGTATTTCAGGACATGTATTGGTTGAACAGTGCAGCTGTAACTCTCTGTGTTGAGAGTTAATGGAGATTTTTTTCCGCATTAAAACAACATGTATTATTTTGTATATTATTTTTTGATTTTTATAGACATATTGTGGTTCATAATGGAGGTCTGACTTCTCTTAGGACCAGGTAACCAACTTTTGGTGTCAGTGGGGGTCTTTCCACCCCCTTCATTTGATTACAGTTCATCCTGGAAAAGGCAGGCAGCAGTGTCCTGTGTGTGCACAGCATCGGCCCTGGGGTGTGAATGTGCTGTTCATTGTGCTCTGCAGCCCACTGGTGTTTGAGTCACATCTCCTGTAATTGCAGTTCTTTTCTTAGTAAAGGAAAATAAAGTTTTCACAGCTTTTTTTTCTCCCCATTCCAAAATACCACTTTTTAGCTAAAACTTGTTGCCAAATTCTATTTTGATCCCGTGATTTATTTTTAAGCCGGAGCTCAGCACATTGAGGAATCACAATTACTTGAAGATAATACTGATAATCTTGTTCTGCAGTTTACCCCCAGAAGCTCTCCATGTGGTGTTTATCCTGTTGGTATATCTCAGTGTGACAGCAAACAGCCCTGCTGGGAGCTCTGTGAGCTCAGGTGTGAGAGGAGCGTGGGATGGATCTGCCAGGGGAGTGTGGGGGTGGATGGAGAGGAGGGACAAGGGCTGCACAGAGGCTGGAATTTGTGCTGCACAGTAAAGGCTGTGAAGGAACAGAGCTCATTAAAATCCTGCTCCAAAACCCCAGAGGGGCTGCCAGAGCCTGGGGATCCTGCACAGCGTGCAGTGGGTCCCAATCTGTCCCATCCCATCCCATCCCATCCCATCCCATCCCATCCCATCCCATCCCATCCCATGTGTGTGTGCAGGGTGGTGATGGCAGCAGGATGCACAGAGGGGACACCCTGCAGGAGGAGAGGTGGCAGCAGCTGAGTCCCCTCTCCTTGTGCTGCTCGCACAGGGGCAAGAAGTGACTGGGGAACATCCCAGACCTTTCCAGGGGGTTCCCTGCTGTCATGTCCCTGGACACAGATGTGTGCAGCCCTTTCCCAGCACACACAGATGTGTGCAGCCCTTTCCCAGCACACACAGGTGTGTGCAGCCCTTTCCCAGCACACACAGGTGGAGTTTTAATCTTGGAGCAGAGGCTGCCTGGAGAACCCTGGCTGTGACAGGTCTCTGGTGTGAGGCTTTGCAGCAGATCTCGGTTTTCCATGGGCAATCTTCCTCTCTCCCTCCAAACAGTCCCACAGGAATGTGCAGGGCTGCAGTGCCTGGCGGGACACCAGCAGAACTGCAGTGGCACAGGGTGGGTTCAGGGTGGCAGTGCCCCAGCAGGGCTGCAGCTGGTGCAGGTTTCCCCTCAGATCCTGGCTGTGCCTGTTCCATCTGCAAAGGCAATGCTAGGGTAGCTCTGGCATTTGCAGCAGCTTTGGAGGAAATGAGATTTTAATATGGTGTGCCTGGCTCATCTCCATTGGATAAGGGATCTGCTTTAAGAGTGCAGGAAGGGGCAGCCTTTTTCCAGTGTTTCTGACAGGTCTGGAATTGACCCTTCTGCTGACAGTCCAAACTCAGTGTTTCCTGCCCAAGCACGGGAGAGGCACCACAGCCTTGGTCTAAATGCTGGGTGAAAGCTGTGCCAGCACAAAGGTTTTCTTTGGCACCACAGAGAGCTGCCAGGGCCAAGACCCAGTTCCTTTATTTATTGAGACATTAATTCTTGAAAGCAAAAGAAGGCAGAGTCCTGGCAGGAAAGATCTGAACTCCTTTGGTCATCCAGCAGCAACCTGAGCAGGAGCTCATCTCTGTCCCTGCCCTGTGGGGGGATGTTCAAGGGCCCAGGATTTGTCTCCAGCAGCCAAGGGTCACATAGGGACAACACAACTGGAGCTGCCAGGCTCAGGCTGCAAACTGTGGGTTTATTCAGAGGTCTTTTTGGGATTTTTTTGGGTTTTGTTTGTTTTTTTGTTTTTTTGGTTGGTTGGGGTTTTTTCCTGGTTTTTTTTTTGTTTTGGTTTGGTTTGGTTTTTTTTTTTTTATTTTTTGTTTGGTTTGGTTTGGGTTTTTTGGTTTTTTAATTTAATGCAGAATAAGTGATTCAGGAATGATTTAGATGCATTTGATTCTAAACTCTCAAGAGGACAAGGGGCTTTTCTCTTAACTAATTCTAAATCCCAAGCCTGCTATTGATTCCCTGCTCTGCTGCTCTGTCCCAGGCACAATCAGCAAAGGAACAATCCTGATTATGTACAAAAATGCCAAAGCAAACAAAAGTGCAGTCACAAAGGTGGATTCTGGCTTGTTTTTCCTTTGTTGAGGGAAGAATGTTTTTTGTCCGTGCATTTCATGTTCATGAGCTATTTAAAAGAGAATCATTTGATACTGCAGGAGAGCTGGTAATGACTTAAAGGAAAAAATTCCTCTTTGCTGCAGTTGAATGTTCACACAGTTCAGTTCTTCTTAGCATCGATTTTCCCCAAATCTTTAGCATCTAATTTATGAAAGGCAGCATAATGAATTTTGGCAATAAGCAAGAATATTGGAACAACAAATCAGACCATTCTTCCACTCACTTGTATGGCAGTGCAGAACTCCTGTGGCATTTCTGTGAGGGCTCTTCCGTGGCTGGCTCATGTTTTCTCTGCAGCCACATGGCAAATTTCCTATGCCTCCCTCTCCACCCAGGTCAGAACTCACTTGGGGTGTGGAACAACCTCCTCTGCAGTGGCAGACACAAACCCCTGTGCAGCCAGGCTGCTCCAGCCAGGCAGAGCATCCCTCCTGCGCCCCTGCTCCTCCCAACAGCTGAGGAAGAATTGGGGGCTCCTGGCAAGTGCCTGAGCTCATGATTGCAGTTTGTGCAGGACCGTGTGCCACACTGTGCCAGTTTTTATGGCAGATGAGGGATGTGCTGAGCCTCCAGCCGGGTGATGTTTTTATTGAAGCCAGCTGGGAGTCTCTGACATTCTCAATTACAGTTTGTTTGCACACACTCTTTGAAATTGAAATGCAGTTTGCAACCAGTGCACCTCAGGGCTGCTCTGGGACACACCAAAATCTCACTGCCAGAGCTAGGAAAGAATATGGCATTTGCAGTGCTAATGGAGAAGGATAAAAAAAAAAAAAAACAACAAAAAAAAGCCTAAACTTTCTTCATCCCTTTTAAGCAGTGACTCAGTCACCAGCCCTTCCCACAGCTCTTCACTGATGTTCTAATTGCAGACCAATACCAGCTTAGGCTGCCTAAAAATAAACTTCACATTTTCCTTTAATTAGTTGGACTGTCTGCCTCAGTGCAATGAAAATTATATGGAAAAAAATATTTACTTACAGGGTTTTCCTAAGTGTGATCGCTCAGATTTCCCAAACAGGTAGGGAATAAATCTATATAGGAATATGTTAGACTGTAAAAGATATGAGTGAGTTTGGGGCCAGAAGAGCTGAGTGCAGCTCGGAGCTCAGAGCCTGGCACAGCCCAGCCTTTGGGCACAGCTTCTCCCCCTCTCCCTCCCTCCTGGGCAAGGCTCCCATCAAACAGGTCAGGGACTGAGCAGTGTTTGCTTCCTCTGTGTCCAGTCATTTCTTCCCCAAATCCTTCACTATGTCTGCAGCTTTGCTTTTCCCAGGGAAGGACTGGCCTTTGCAGCAGCTCAGACCTGTCCTGGTCAGTCTGTAGTGCTGTAATTTCTTTCTCTCTGATGAGGTTCTGGCATGTAAATAATATTGTGGGTTAATGTCTCTGGCAGTGCTGCTGGGCATTGCAATGGTCCTGCCATTACACTGAAGTAACCTTCCAACAAGGAGCAGCTTTCTCAACAAAACATTGCACCCCTCAAGTGTCTGAAAAACAATGAAAACTGGGACGGTGGTGGGTTTTTTTGATGCAGAAATATATACTTTTGAAGATATTGGGGTTTCTGAGTATGTGTTGGGAGCAGTGATTTTCAGTGTTCAGAAATCATGGAACTGGCTAAAAATTATGCCTGTACTTTTTAATGTGAGAAGGAAAGGCAGCTGTTCTACTTCATCTTACTACAATTAATTCTTTTCTTCTGCAGAACTTTATTAATAGTACATACTTTTATGTAAAAGAAAGAAAAAGCAGGAATATTCTTGGGGCATATCCCAGTATCAGGTTCTATTATATAAATTTGAGATTTGCATTAAAAAACACAGGTTTAGTTATCCCAAATGCATGATACTGGAACTCTGGTGTGTTGCTCAGTTAAGCAGGGACCACAATGAAGCTTTCAGAGAGGAGTTTCCTGCATGTCTCCGGGGGGGCTCTGAGCCTCCTCCTGCAGCAGGGACGGTCCCAGGGCTGCCGGGGAGGAGGGGGCTCACCCCTCATTTCTGGTTCCTTCCAAAGGATCTCGGCTCCTTTGGCACGTCCGGAGGTGTCAGGATGCTCCCCTGTCTCGGTGCTGAGGCTGTGCCTCGTTTTCTGCCCTTTGCCCTCCTGTCCTGCCAGGGGCTGTGGGGTCCGGGGTGCAGGGGAGCATCACCTCGGAGTGCAGCACCTGCGGCACCCTGTCCGTGTCCCCCCAGCCCCCGGCACCGAGCACACCATCCCCCTCCCACTCGTTTATCCCCCGGTGCCGCAGGGCCGGGGGAGAGCAGGGAGGGAGTGAGGGAACATCCCCGGTGTGCCGGGGCTGCCGCGGTCCCTCCGTGCCCATCGCGGCTGGGACGGGAGCGGAACCGCGGAGCTCTGTCCTCAGCAGCGCTCTGGAAATGAATCACTTTGATCTCAGGCGGGTTTCCCCGCGCTAATTTTAGCTGCAGTGAGGATAACCGAGGGATGTCGGCTCTAATGCAGACGAAAAGCAGCTGCAGATGCCGTTTTTCTCCAGGGGCAGAAGAGAAGAGCATAAGGAGGAAAACAAGGCAATCTCCAGCAGCATTTCCAAACCTTCTGCTACAGAGATAGATAGGTCCCCGAGGCTAGAGAAGGATGTTCCCCAAATACAAAATTCACTCGCTAGCCGGTGATTCTCCTTGCTGGCTTTTGTGTAACTCAGCACTCTGCTGCAGCCCAGAGTCAGGAGCTGCAGGTTAATTAATCTTTGTGGATATGTTTATCAGGGATTGCTAATAGCTACCCTTTGATTTAAAAATAATCGCAACATCTCTAACTTCCCCTGCTTAAAACACGTATGTGGAGGTCTCAGATTGTTCCGTTTTGATCATACCGACTGCTGCTTTTCATTTCATCTTCAAAACTGAAGCAAAGCCACGAATAGATTTGCAACCCAAACCTTTGTTCCTAGGGCAGGAGTGTGTGTGTCGGCAGATTTGCACTCAGGCTGCTGGGAAGAGCAAGAGTGAGAACGTGTTTACAGGGAAGAAGCGCTTCCGAAGGATGTTTCCTCCTCCTTCTGCATCCGCCGTTGCTGGGGAAACCAACCCGGTGCTTGGAGCGGCCCCCCCGGTCCGGCTCTCCCCATCCCGGCTCTCCCCAGCCCGGCTCTCCCCATCCCGGCTCTCCCCCGGCCCGGCTCTCCCCATCCCGGCTCTCCCCATCCCGGCTCTCCCCATCCCGGCTCTCCCCATCCCGGCTCTCCCCGGCCCGGCTCTCCCCATCCCGGCTCTCCCCATCCCGGCTCTCCCCCGGCCCGGCTCTCCCCATCCCGGCTCTCAGCCAGGACCAGGGAAATCCGGACCTCAGCACCCACCTCTCCCGGAGCCCCCAGGACTGACACGGCTGGTGCCAGCTGCCCGTCAGTGCTGTCAGAAGCTGGGACAGGCGTGGGACAGGGTTTGGTGCTCAGGCAGGAGGGGCAGTGCTGCCAGGAGCCCAGCAGGGCTGGTAGAGTAGCAGGACGGGGAACCCACAGGGAATCCCCAAGATAACACTACAGAGAACACTGAGGCTGGTGGAGAAAACCCCCATCAATTCGAGCTGGGCTTGCTAACTTCCTCCTTGTCCATAAACATTCCCAGGGACTGATGGATCCTCTTACCCTGCTCCCTCATCCCCCTGTGCATCTTGTGGAGTGGAGCTCAGTTCTGTCCAGTCGTGAGCTCCGGAGCCCGTAATGGGCACAGGTTTATTTTTTGTTGTTATGTCCCTGGTGCCTGTAGTCAGAGGATGGTTTTCCATGGCCAAATGCAGTATTCTGTCAGCACAAATCCAGGCACCAAGATACCTAAGTTTAGAAATCCCAAATCATGAGGTCAGAGAAATACACTAAAAAGTCAGAAGCTTAAAAATAGGAAAATTAGGACTACTTGGGTATTTTAAGGCATTTACTACAGTTTTGTTCAGTTTTTCTCTTCTGTTTGGAGAACCAGAATTTTAACAGCTACTTCAGTACTTCTGGTTTTCCTGCTTTCTTTTTATCCAGTGCCACAGTTTTGGGGAGGGGGGATGCAGGAGATGTGATGGGATTGCAGGAGAGCAGTGAGCACAGCAGGACAGGCAGCAGACAGAAACGGAGCTTAGCAGGTGCCATGAGGCTGCTTTGGCTCCTGGTCTTGGCAAGCTTTGGGAAACCACTGGAAATCCTCCCTGCTCAGGTTCATGGGTAGCCTGTGGTGCACAGATGTTTCCAACATCTGCAGCTGAGAGCAGAGCCCTGATGTCACAGGTGCTGGGTTTGAGACAGACACTCCCAGCTGGACATGTCCAGCCTGAGCCCCTCATCTCCTTTTTCATTCCCAAACCTGGAGTACCACCCACTTCTTCACGCTGTTAACCTAACAGCTGAAACAAATTCTAAATTGGAGAAATCTCCAAACTTGGTGTCTCTTTAGTTACCAGAGTCCAAGTGTGGCCAGATGGACCAGTTGAACATCCTTCTCTCTCTGCCCCACACACCATACCTGAGAAATATTTCCAAACCCTTTTTTAGTGTCTGAAACACCACTCCCTCAGCAGCCCCAGAGCAGCCTTTCTTCTCTCCATGGGCCATGGTCAGTGCCAGTGCCCCTCTGCAGTGAAACATTACCCTTTTGTTCCATTCCCCTCCTCTGAGCTCGCAGTTCCTGCAGGAATCCCTCTGGGTTTGATGATATCAGAACCGCTGCCTCGCTTTGTTCTCCAGCCCGTTCCTGTGAATGTGTGCTCTCCTGAGAGGAGAGGGACAAAGCAGCACTGTGGCCTGAGCACTTCACCTTTTGTGCACCCCACAGGAGTCCCGGGTCTGCACTCACCGAGCTTTGGGGAGCAGTTCCCCTCCAGATTCTTGGAGAGATTCATCAGCTGCACCAAGGCTTGTGTGTAGAGCTGCTGCTCTGGGCCAGAGCCCTGGCCTGATCAAGAGCCTTTGCTGCAGCTCAGCATCATCTGCAACTCACCAAGAAGGACCAGAGAGGTGCCAGGAGTCAGGGCAGGAGGGGAGTGTTTTTAACTCCAATAATGCAGAAACATTTCAAGTCTAGTCACTTCTGTTCACAACAGAAGTTTGGACGGTCTCCTGAATCCTAAATCCCATTTCCTGGTGAGTTGTTGATTCTGCAAGTAGGTCATGCCTGCTGTCTCCCTTTGGGAGCAGTGGGGACTTGACAAGCCTAAATAATAACTCCTCTCTCTCCTCTCTTTGATGTCAGATGTCACCAAGTTGTTCCCTGCCATCCACTTTCCATTTCTTCCCCTCAGTTCCTGCAGAACTCTGCTGAGCACAGTTACTGAAGGATGAGACATTTCCAGGTGCCACCAATGTTTGCAGCCTGTGGTCCCTCCCTGGCTGCCAGGGTGACCCATCACAGTGGCCTGGCTAGGGACAGGCTGGAGGCTTCTGGTGTCCCTGGGAAGTCACGGTGCCCAAAGCTCATCTTTGAGCTGCAGTTTCAGTGCTCAAAGCCCAGCCTTGCCAACCCTGTGCAGACCAAAGGAGCTACAGCAAGCCCAGGCATTGGGGAAGAGCCTCTGCAGAGTGGGGCCAGTCCAGCTACTGGACACAGAGCTGTGCCAGACCAGGGAGTGCCCAGTGCCAGGACAATTCCTCAACTTCCATTTCACCTGTGTGCACTCAGCTGAGGCTCTGGCACAGAGGTTTCAGCTTCCAAGAGGAGCCTTGTAAAGACCTTGCCCTAATTACAGAGTAATTCCAGTAACATTTTAAATTATGGGTGAGTTTTACATAATTTTTTTGATATGTGTTGTTATGACATGTAAATCTTTATCTTTGCCAGATGCAGTGAATTATGTAAGATCTTTGTTTTGCATTTGTCAGGAGAACTTGAAGCCCTGCAATTTAACAAATGCACTTTCAGAGGACCTGGTCCCTCACACAATTGCAATAATACAGGTAAGCTTCATAAACTTTATTAAATTTCTAGTAAATTATATAAGCCAACAGGCAGATTTATGTGACAGTGTTCAAATTCCAAAGCCAAGCATGCAAGGAGTAGGAGAAGTTCTATCCTGGAATGCAGCCCCATTCCTGGGTTTCAGGGATGGCTCGATATCTGATCAAATGCTGTTTTCCCATGGGTCCTGTCTCTGTGGTGGAGCAGCCTGCTTGATGCAAATCAGTAGGCAGCAATTCAAAATTCTGTTTTCTTCACGTCCTTCAGCGTGTGGCCCCAGCCCTTGTTTACTTTATTCTGCTCATCTTTGCTGGAAAGATGAAATACTCTTTCCACTTGGTTGTTTTTTTTTTTTTCTGTGACACTCATTACTCCAGTCATGTTTGTTTATTCTGCAAGCAAACTATTAATTAATTTGTCTCTGTGAAGCCCAGGAAGGCAGGGGAGAAACATTATCACTTTATAGATAAAGAGCAGAGGCACAGAAAGATTCAGTCAAGAATGCCAGTTAATTTGGGATGTTCAAGAGACGCTCAGGAGTTGATAATCCCTGTCCACATGAGATTTATTTGCTGGCTCTGGGGATGCCATGGGCACTGCCTGGGCAGGGCTGCAGTATCCAGCTGCTGCCTGGCCACAGCTGGCCCAAAGCACTTCCCAGGGCACCAGAGCAGGAACAGCAGCCAGAGGGAGGTGTAGGAAATCACAGAATCACAGAATGGCTTAGAAGGGGCTTTAAAGATGATCTGTCCAGGCCTCCTGCCCTGAGCAGGGACACCTCCATTGTCCCAGGGTGCCCCAACCCCGTCCAGCCTGGCCTGGGACACTGCCAGGGATCCAGGGGCAGCCTCAGTTCTCTGGGCAGGGTGGCAGGATGGGTGCAATGTCTTCTTGGGCAGGCTCACAAGGGGAATTTTAAAGCCAGGAGCCCCAGCAGCACAACCAGGGAGAGCTCTGGGCAGGAGAGGAGCACAGGGAGCCACACCAGCCCAGCTGCAGAGCCTTGCTGAGCTCCCCAGCCTCCTTGGCTTGCTTTAGGTTATCAGTTGCCAGCTCCCAGCCCATCAATGAGAGACTGAGAATGGCTATGGAAACTTGCACTTGTCCAAATTCCAGGAGTATTTATATAATTTAATCGATAAATGGCATTGATTTATTTGCACTAAGTAACTCCTTGAGGTCTGGGTAATAGATAAGGGTGTGCGTGGTGCTTTACAAACACATCATAAATAAATGTAGCTTGCAAATCAACTGCAAGATATTAATGATTAATCTGCTTATAGTAAAATAATGTGATGTCTTTCCATTATGGATTTTTTTAAAAACATCTGACCTAAGAGGTTTCAGAGTCATTTATTTGAGGAAGGCTGCCCTTTAAGCCAGATCTTACACTTTTTTAAAGGTCACAGGGTTTAAATATCACGTTTCCCTTCAAAGCAGCTCTCCCTGAGTGGTTTGACGCCACCTTCATCAGAACACACCACAATCCTGCTCAAATGAGGGCTCAGCCACTGAGGCCAAGGTTGGGAATTCTTGCAGGGAATTTTTGCAGGGAATTTCACTCTCCCACCCCCTTTGGCTGCTGGTGATGAACACACACAGAGATGTAAAGGTTACCCCAAAGCCTGGTGAGCTAACACAGGTTACAGCACATTTTCCTCCATCACAGCCCTGGCTGGGCCATTTCTGGCATCCCAGAGAGAGCTGAAACAGAATAATGTGCTGATCACTGCACTGCATTTCATGCTGGCCTCATGCAGGCAGGAGAGAAATCTCTGAGCAGAGCAGGGTCTAATTCCAGGTGTGCTGAGCCCAATTAATCTCTCTTTGAGGCAGATGGGCCAGACTGGGCTGTGGCCATCAGATCCACTGCCCAACTTTGGGCTGTGCACAGCTGAGCTGCCTCCCCATCCCATCCCATCCCATCCCATCCCATCCCATCCCATCCCATCCCATCCCATCCCATCCCATCCCATCCCATCCCATCCCATCCCTCTCCTGATGCATTATTATACAGCAAGAAGAAAATGCTTATTCTATAATTATTTGTTCTAATTAATTTATCTCTTCATCAGGTTTTCAAAAGAGACAAATTTCCTTGTTTATCTTCCTCACTGCCCCTTGGCATGTGCAGTGCAGCAAGGCAGGGCCACATGGTGCAGATGTCCCCCTGTACTCTGCAGCTCCAGTGATCCACATGGGGCTTGGACTGCATTTTCAAAAGGAACAAAGGCTTTAAAAGTAATTCATGTGCAGTTGTCTTTCATGCCTAAAATGTTTTGTCTTTCCTTTTTTACCCATTCTCTCTCTTTTTTTATGCACTTTTAGGCTCACATCACTTTATTTTACAGCACAGCATTCATTCTTTAAAAGGGGCAGATGATGCTGGAGCTATTTGGGTTAGGATGTTTTTGTTCTAGGAGAACTTGTGAGACAGGGGAATGTGCATGATTGCTGCTGAACTCTGAGCTGATTCTGCTGGGAGATTCACAGGCCTGAGCCCCCCTGGGCCCAGAGGAGGCATTTGGCTTTCACCCACTGTCACCCACTGCCCATGTGAGCCAGAAAATCCATCCCATCACAAATTCTGGGTTCAAATCCTTGCTTTCCTTCTGGTTACACAGAAATTACATGAGTTTAGCCCAAGGTTCAGACAATAAATAAACGCAGTTCAAGGCACTGCTGCCCAGGCACTCACCTGTTTGTTCCAGGCTGCAGTGTGCTCAGCCTTGATGAGCTCATTGGATTTGGGTGACCTTTCTGTGGCTGCAGTGGTTTTTGCTCCATTCTGCAGGAGGGCAGGGAGGTGGCTCAGCCTGGGCTCTGGGCAACCAGAGCAGAGATCAACTTCGGGTTCAGAGCCCCAGGGCTGGGAGTTTCATGGCATTTCATGAAGGCTTTGGTACTGAGGCAAATGCCTGGATCTGTAGGCAGCCCAACTTTCAGTGACTTTTTCACCACTTTTGAGTCATCACTAATGCCATCCCACTCAGTGGTTATTCCTAGGCCTGCTCTCTCTCCCCAGCACTCTCTTGCACACAGACTTTTAGTTTTCTTTAACCCTTCTGGTGATTAACCTTCTCCCCACCTCTGTCTCATCCTGCCTGGCAAGCTCCATCCAGCTCTTTGCCAGCTGCTTAAACCTTTCTGCATTTCCATGGCAGCCTTCAAAGACTGCCGATCTTTGTGCAGCTTTGAGTGAAGTTTGAGCAGTTTCCTCCTCTCCCTCCTATGCCCACAGGACTAGATCTGGTTTCCCCTTTGATGCCACTGCTGAGCAACTCTCCAGCACTGCGCTCCACCCTGATTGTTCAAAGCCTTTCCCACTGCAAACTTTGATCAAGAATAAAAGAATCAGAGCAAAGCATCACCAGAGGGGTAAGCCAGGACCCTGGGCAGAGTATGGGTTTGGGAAGTGCTTGCATGGACAAGACTGGCAGGGTTTAATCTCTTCAGCATTTGCCAGTTCCATGCCTGGGCAGGGGGATTGCTGTGTGCTCTAAGGCTGCTCCAGAGCACAAAGGGTTCCTTGAGCTCTCAGCAGCTCAGGCTGTGCCAGGCACCTGTAACATAAAACACATGAACTGCTGGACACAGCTCTAACTCTCTATCCATAATCTGTGTAAGTATTTATGTGTGTTTATATCTTTCATGCATATTTATGTGTGTCTGTGTGTATATTTAATACATTTCATTGTATTAACACATAACACATCTTCCTCCTGAGCAGAATTTAAACCCTGAGTGCACTGCTGTCTGTCTGAGGGAAGGATTCTGCCTTTGCTGAAAATGCCACTGACTTAGAGCTGGCTCATGGCTTGCCCCAGAGGTTTGTGCTCTGCACGGGGTGAGCAGAGCTCACCTGGGGCCAGGTGAGTGCCTGGGGAGGAGCAGTGTCCTGCTCTGCAGTCACAGCTCACCTGGAGCCAGGTGTGTACCTGGCAGTGTCCTGCTCTGCAGAGTGCAGCCTGTGGGGGCCCCATGGAGGAAGAGAAGGGCCCCTGGCAGGTGATCTCCAGTGGGACACCCTGGTTAGGTGCTGGCCCTGCAGGGGTGACAGGGACCTGCCTCAGCCCCCATCAGGTGCCTGCAGTGCTGATGGGCTCTGCAGGAAGGGCTCCAGCAGCACCAAGCTCAGTGCCCAGGAACAGGAGATGTGTGACAGGTGAGCTGCAGGGATCAGCCGAGCAGGAGAGGACATGAGTGGCAAGAGCAGCACCAGAATCCCAACTGCTTCATGATTCCCTTTGCTCTTTGTTTGCTCAGTTCACCCTGATTATGTAATCATGAGATCTGCTGATTGAAACTCCCAAGAAAAATCTCATTATATTCTCGAATCCAACCTTTGTGGTCAATGCAAAATAACACTTTCACCAACTCTGTGACAGGTGGGCTCTCAAGTGTTGCCACTACTTCCAAATTCAGTAATTGTTCTTTTATATTAAGAAAGTTAACAAAAAAACCCACAGCTTTCAACAACAATGAAAGTTCTGCTTTTGTTTAACAAGAAAAGGAGTTTAATTTTTAAAGATCACTCTATATTATTAACTTGCTTAATTATCAGAAGGGATGGTTGGATGAGCAGACAATTAAAACAAGGAGAAGCTCAGAAGGAAAAGTTCATCAGTATATTAGAGAGACAATGGGGGAAAGTAAAACTATTTCAAGTACTATTTGAAGGAAATAATTTGGGAAGGAAATAGGATTAATTAAGTTTTGAACCAGTTGATTTTGTTATCTAAAAATATTTCCTAGATGAACACTGTTATATACTTACGCGTGAGGTAATGTCTGAGGTTTCTCAGCCAGAGTGAAATGTTGGTGTAGATAAAGGCTCTCCAAACCTGCAGGGAACTGCAGAGTGAGCAGAGTCTGTGGTGTGAGATTGGGATTGGGGTCAGGCCTGGAGACTTTGCAGCAGAGGCACCTGAGCTGTGCCTTTTTTGCTGTCCTGTCCTGCTCAGGTGTGAGCTCTGTCAGGGGCAGTGCTGCTGCTGCTGCTGCTGCTTTCCGTGCAGGATGTGCCCCAATCCCTGATCCTTGGGCTCCTCTTTGGCTTCCCTTTATTGACCCTGTCCTTTTCACCATCAGAAGAGCAAACCTTTTACTTCATTGCTCTGAAACATCTTTGGTAGAGAAAATGAGCGACCTGAGAAATGTGAGGGGAAGCTACTGTCCCCAGAACACCCCTGGACCTGTGTCCCCAGAACACCTCTGACCTCTGTCCCCAGAACACCCTGGACCTGTGTCCCCAGAACACCCCGGACCTGTGTCCCCAGAACAGCCCTGACCTGTGTCCTCAGAACACCCCTGAGCTGTGTCCTCAGAACACCCCTGACCTCTGTCCCCAGAACACCCTGGACCTGTGTCCCCAGAACACCCCGGACCTGTGTCCCCAGAACACCCTTGACCTCTGTCCCCAGAACAGCCCTGACCTGTGTCCCCAGAACACCCCTGAGCTGTGTCCCCAGAACACCCTTGACCTCTGTCCCCAGAACAGCCCTGACCTGTCCCCAGAACAGCCCTGACCTCAGGTCCCCCTGGCATTTCCCCCCCATGGTCCCTCCCTGGCTCACCTGTGCAGCATTGAGGAGGCTCCAGGTGTCCTCTGGAGGGTTTCTGTGTACAACACTACTTGATGTAAACTCTTTTGCACCTTTTCTTTTCCCTGTTCCTCTTCAGAGGGTGTCTGACAGCTTTTCCTTCCTCAGAGGTTCTGTTTGTGGGGCTGATCCTGAGCTCACAGGATGAAAAGGACACTGCCTTTGTCTCAGACCTCACTGGAGTTCCCTCAAGTTCTGTACTGTATTGCTGGAAAAGAATAAACCAGCTCTGAGTTCTTGTCCAGGAAACTTGGATGCTGCAGAGGTTTGGAAAAAGGAGTCTGTACCCCACTCCAAGTGCAGATTTAGGTGAGACAAGCCAAACATATCTAGAGAAAAAAAATCAGGCCTACGAGTACTTGACAGTAATTTTCCATATGTGGTATTTAAGACTCTTAAATTTCAAATCATTAATAATGATCTTTGAAGGGAACCCAGAAGTTGTCTTCTAATTCCTGATGAGATAGAATAATTTATTACATCAATTTCTCTGATTAATGTAAAATGTGTTTCAAATTTGGGTTTTCCTTGAATATTTAAACTTCCCCCTGAGAGGAGCTGCAGAAGGTGACTGAGTGCCCCCCAAACTGATGTGCTGTGTCCTCAGAGCAGGGTGAGATCTACAATAAAAGCCACAGGACAGCAGCAAACCCAGCTCATTTCAGGCCCTGCTACCCAAAAGGCATGACCAGGGCCCCACAGCTCTGCTCACTCCTACCAGGGGACAAAGTGTCTGAAAAATTTACTCTGTGAATTGGAGATTTTATGCTGTCGAAGACATCCCCCCCCCAGAATTGCTGAGAAAAGGCCAAAGCTGGAGTTACTCAGGATAAATTGCATGGCAAGTCTTTTCCCTAAGAAATGAATGTATTTTAAACAGGCTTTCTGCTATACTGTCATTTTTACAGAGCCCAAAGTCAGACAGAACCATGGTGGTTTTTGTCTTGGTCTTACATCAAGGAGGAAACAGCCCCAGCATTCAGAGCAGCCACTCTCTGAGCTGGAAAATGCATTCCACTCTCTGTGTCCTTTACACCCCCCGCCATGCTGAGGCTACACAAAACTGGAGCATCCACCTTTGCTGGTGCTGAGCTGCCCACTCAGGCTGTCCCTCAGTGGCTCAGGGTGACAGGGAAAGGACAGTGTTAACCCACAAGGCTCTCTGTCCCAGGGAAAGCTGAGCCGTGGTGCTGCTGGTGGGGCAGAGAGCCTTTGTAACACCTGCAGTGATAAAGAACCAGAGCCCAGGCTAGAGGGAGTTTGTTTCAGAGAGAATTATTTATTAGAAGAGAGGAGGTTGTCACGTACAGATTCTGTCCTGCAAAAGTGTCCTGGCCAAGAACATGACAGGGAGACATGGAACCCACCCAGCTGGCCCTGGGCTCCTCAGAGATACTCAAGACACAGCAGAGCTCTGCCAGGCCTGGCTCTGCTGGGCTCATCTGGGGAGAGCCTGGGTACCACCAGAGCATCTGAGCTCTCACACGGCCTCATCCCACGGGAACAGGGATGGGACAGCAGCAGGGGCTGCAGGAGGGGCTGCAGGAGGGGCACTGCTCTGCCCTGGCCTCACCTGGGCACAGCAGGAGGGGCTGCAGGAGGGGCACTGCTCTGCCCTGGCCTCACCTGAGGCAGTTCCCCAGGCAGGGAATTGGCTTCCATCGTGCCAGCGATGAGCAAGAGGCTACAGGGAGATACAACCATGCTGTGAGGTATATGAGGTAAATCAAAAAAGGAAAAGAAAAACCAAAGATCTCTGTGCTACAGAGAAGAGCTCTGCCCACTCTCCCTCACCCCAAAGCAGGCCAGCAGCAGAGCCCCTCTGAGCCCCTGCACAGCCCTCTGAGAGAGCAGCCCTCCAGGTGATCACAGAAAGCAGCAATGTGCCTGTGACAGCTGTGCTCCCAGCAGGGCTGTGCCAGCTCCAGGGGTGATCTGATCCTCCTGGGCAAGTGGCATTGTCAGCACAGCCCCTGTGGTGGCTCAGGGCTCTGCCAGGTGCAGCCAAGCTGTGTCAGGAGCTGCAGGGAGGGGTTTGCAGATCCTGAGCAGCCCTGGGCCTGTGGGCAACACTGCTGGAGGGGCAGCACAGGAGAGCTGCAGGTGAGAGGCATCACCAGCCCTGGGAGAGCCAGAGGATCCTGAACCCTGCTCTGCAACTGAAAGGCATCACCAGCCCTGGGTGAAAGGCATCACCAGCCCTGGGTGAAAGGCATTACCAGCCCTGGCAGTGCCTGCATGTGCTCTGACTTTCTTCACCCCCTGAAAAGGGCCAAGCTGAGGAAGCCTGGGCCCTCCAGGAGCTCTTTACTTACTCTCTGCCATGCAATAACAAATCTGGAGGTTTGATCTGGAACAATCTCCTTCCCTCCTGTCTCAGCCCTGACCTTAAAGCCAGTTTAATTCCAGCTCGGCCAGGTGGGAGGAACACGGAGCAGACAACAGAATATCTCATTTGGATTTCAGCCTAACATTTAGGGGTAGATTTTTGCCCCCATTTCCATTATTGTCTTCCAGAACTGGTTCTTCAGCCACCCACGATGAAAACCTGTCCCTGCTAGGACTTCTTGGAGCACCTTGATGAGTGAAGCTCACCTGTCAGAGCTGCCCGGATGCTGCAGATGGGGAAGGGTATCCTGGATGTTTTCAGGGAGAAAAGGCAGGAGAGAGGGATGTTTTCCCTGCAGAGCAAAGGCATGGGAGCCTTTCCCTCAAGGCCAGATGAGGCTGGCTGCTGAATGCCCTGCAGGGATGCCCAGCAAGGGCTGAGCATCCCCAAGTGCTCCAGGTGACCCTGGGCCATGGCTGTGCTTGAGTATCTCAGCTGGGCACGCAGGGCCAGCTATGGCAGGACCCAAAGGCAAAGCATGTTTGGATTTCTGTAGGGATGGGTTACAGGGAATGACTGGCACACAGAAACATTCTGGACATTAATTACAGCATCTTTTGTAACTTCATCATTTAATTGCCAACCCTTTTCCCTTAAAATTAATCATGGATGTACAGCATATAATCAAACAAGCTTTTTTAAAAAGTACATCTTAATATAAATAGTTTATTCAGTGCATGGTTGTGTATACAACAAATAATAAACAACTTTTTTTTGTACCAGGCAGAAAGCCGCCTGTACAGAACTAATTCAGTTTTGGAGCACAGAATCCAACGATGATTAATGCACAAAATCTTACACATCATGCAACTCTATGCCAATATTCCAACTTTCTCCCATGCAACAGATATGATGACCTAAATGGAAACCTAACTACATTTTTTAAACAATTGTTTCCAATAGCATGTATAGGTATATGTTGTTTAGGGGTAACCTGTCCTAACGCTTCCTCCTACACAAAATTCACGTGCCCATTACAGTGAAAGGACTTTTACAAATAAGACGTTTCTTATAAAAAAATTAAGTCACCTTAATTCCACAGTTTCTGTCTTTAGAAAAGAAGCCACAACGATAGTTTAACATAACACACAAAATGGAATTAAGAGAAATCTACACTGAAGGATAATTTTATCCCTTTCTGTTAACTTCCACTTGGGATAACAAAACAATTCAATTCCTACAGACTGGGGTTAGCACAAGAACTTTACCAGAAACTACAAATCTATAAAAATTTATATTTCATTGTGTTTAAAACCACAAGAACACTGTTTGCTTGAGCCTGAGACACCAACTCTCAGTTCCAACCCTGAATTTTGAATTATTTTTTTAAAGACCCATTGGAGTTCAGAAATCAAAAAGTTGCACTATTCCAAATTAAAGGATACTTTTTTTATCAAGCCTTAGATATAAAACGGTAAGCCAAGGAAACAACAGAGTTTACATATTTGTTTTTTGTTTGCCCCTATAAAACATACAAGCATTAAAATTTCTTTTGAAGAGCAAAAGTGGTCTTTTTCTGAGTTGGAAAGCAAATTCTTATCAGCAGTGAATGCTGCGAAATGTTTCTGTTTCGTTTTCCACAAAGCATAGGAGGGAGAGAGAAAGAGAGAAAGGAAAGGTGAGAGAGAGAGAGCTGGACATTTCTCCTCGGAGATTTCCTGCAGTTGTTTGCTGGCTTTCCAACTGCCTGGTGATCTGCACATTCTGCATGCCTGGGGTTATCCTTGGACAACCAGGAGATCTAATGGCTGATAAGGGGTGGCTTGTCCTGGGCAATGGAAGGTTTGGATGAGACTGCGAGTAAGAATTGAACTGCATCCAGAGGTAAGGTTCTGTTAGAGAGCACTTGGCTGGCCTCAACCTGGCTACGTGGACTCGTTCTGGCTCATGGATTTACCCCCATTTAGCACTCCTGAAACGCTTCTGCTCTTTGTTGGGGTCCCACTTCCAGACCTGGAGAACTCTGTGAGATCGTGGAGGGAAGGCTCTTTGTACATGGCCACTGCAAACAGAGAGAGCAGAACATCAGCTGGGGCTGCTGGGGCTGGGGCCAGGCCCAGCTGTGAAACACTTGAGTTTTCAGCCAAAATATGGAATGTAAGGAGAGAATCACACACCCATGGCAAGAAGATCTCTTCCATCTCAAACACTCCCTGAGAACCTCTGAGATCCTCTTCAGTGCACTGATGTTTTACAGAAGGGAAAACCACTCCTCCCTCTCCCAGTTAAACCAGCCACCTCCCCACTGCACTGACAGCCCTGCAGGACAGGCCTGAGCTGACAAAAATCAGCATTTCCTTATCAACAGAGAAGCAGCACTGTCAGTAGCTGTGATTTAACCTGTCTGAGCTCTGCTTGGACCAACACCATGGTACAGAACATTCCACCCCTGTTCTATAAACAGCTGGACATGTCAAATATGTGTGCACAGGAATTAAACACAGGACAGGACCAGTTCAGAT